>CATIWQ010137742.1:0-12593 GCA_949673415.1 Euphorbia schlechtendalii | reverse complement strand
TATCTTATCTTCCTTGTTGATCTTTAGAACTAGCCCTTCCCTGTGGGATCGATATCTTTTAAAACTACATCGCAACTATATACTTGCAGTTATCATCATTTTTCTATTTGATAAGGGGTATTGACAACACCTATATTTCACTTGAACAAGTTCTTGGCACCATTGATATTTAACCAAAATCTTTGCGTAAAAGTTATCAAACTTATCAGTAGAAAAGTGGCGAACAGTAACTAAGCGACCATTGGAGCTCCTTCACCTAGATCTGTCTAGCCTAGTTTAGCCTATGAGCTTGGGTGGAAAGAGATTTTCATTGGTGGTTGTGGATGATTTCACAAGATTCACTTGGGTAGTCTTGCTGAGTAGCAAAGACAAAACATATGAATCTTTTTTCAAGCTTAGTAATCGGATAATGAAAAAAATAAGAACTAAAATCTGTAGAATCCAAAGTGATAATGCACATGAATTCGAGAACTTTCATTTCAAAGAATTCTGTTCAGCGCATGGCATTGACCACAACTTCTCTTCTCCTTATACTCCTCAACAAAAAGGGTTATAGAAAGGAAGAATAGAACCATAGTTGAAATGGCTCGATCCATGCTGAGTGATAACAATCTACCAAAGTATTTTTGGGGAGAAGCTATTATCATAGCATGTTATATCTTGAATCAGGTATTAATTGGAACAATTTTGGAGAAAACAACCTACGAGCTTTGGCAAGGGCGCAAGCCTAAGATTGGTAATCTCAGATCATTTGGTTATGGAAGCTTTGTTCTTAACACCAAGGAGATTTTAGGTAAGTTTGATCATAAGTCTTATGAAGGTATATTTTTGGGATACTCAACTAACAGCAAGGCGTATAGAATATATGTCAAGTGTACTGGCCTGTCAGAGGAGTCTATGAATGTGGATTTCAATGAAACTAACATTGCAGATAGATGTCCATCTGATGAAGATGAAGGAGTAACCTAGTAAGCAAATCAACAAAGTATACCACTCTCTATGCTGCCCAACCTAGCACAACAACCTGAAGCTGAGGAAGTCAAAGAAGATGATGATCTCTCTATCAACTTCAATGATGGCAAAGATCAACCTCCACCTCAGCAACCCATTGTAGATCCTTTAGCAGCTGATCTGAGTCTACCAAGGGAGATTAGAACCCATCACAACCATTCGCTCAACAACATAGTTGATAAAGTTCATAATCCGGTGATGGTAAGTGGTAAGCTCAATAGGATGGTGAGTCATCCAGCATTCATCTCATTAATTGAACCTAAGAAGTTTGAAGATGCACAAGGAGAGGATTATTGGATGATCGCAATGCAAGAGGAGTTAGATCAGTTCAAGAGAAATGATGTTTGGAATCTAGTTCCTAAGCCTAAAGGGAAATCAATTATTGGCACCAAATGGGTTTTCAAGAACAACCTTGATGAAGATGGCTCTGTTGTCAGGAACAAGGCTAGGCTTGTTGCACAAGGCTACAATCAGCAAGAAGGTATCAATTATGATGAGACTTATACTCCTGTAGCCAGGCTTGAAGCTATTTGAATCCTGTGTGCTTTCACACCTCATATGAACTTCAAATTATTTCAAATTGATGTTAAAATCACATTCTAGAATGGATTCATTCAAGAAGAAGTTTATGTTCACCGGCATCCTAGCTTTGAAGATCCGAAGAATGCTAGACATGTCTTCAAACTGAAGAAAGCTCTCTACGGATTGAAGCAAACTCCTAGGGCTTGGTATGAGAGGTTAACCAATTTCTTGAGCAGCAAAGGCTATGAAAGAGGAAAAGCATATACAACTCTATTTATCAGGCGAAGAAAAGAAGATGTGTTACTTTTCCAAATATATGTGGATGATATCAATTTGGAGCAACTGATGAGAAGCTATGTAAGGAGTTCAGCAAGCAGATGAAAAGCAAGTTTGAAATGTCTATGATGGGAGAGCTAAACTTTTTCCTTGGTTTTCAAATAAAGTATACTGAAGATGGAATCTTTATCAGTCAAGCGAAGTATGCAAAAGAAGTCCTGAAGAAGTTTGATATGGAGCATACGAAGCCAATGTCTAATCCCATGGCAACTGATACTATCTTAAGTAAAGATGAATTTGGAAAACTCTGTAGATAGAAAATTCTACATAGGAATCATAGGCTCTCTTCTTTATCTTACAGCTAGTAGGCCAGATATACAGTATGATATGTGTTATTATGCTCATTATAAAGCTAATCCTAGAGAATCACATTTAGTAACTATCAAGAGGATTCTCAGATATTTGCAAGGCTCTATTAAAGGATTTCTGTGGTATCCCAAAAGAGTGGATTTCACTCCAAGAGGATTAATAGATCTGATTATAACAGAGATAAGCTCGATATGAAAAGCACCATAATAGGATGTCATTTCCTTGGAGAACGCTTAGTCTCATGGTATAGCAAGAAGCTAACATCTGTTGCGCTGAGTATAGCTGAAGCTGAGTACATGGCAATAGGAAGTTACAAAGCACAACTACTATGGATCAAGTAATAACTGGAAGATTATGGTATAAAGTCTAAGTGTCTCAAAGTTATGTATGATAACAAGAGCGCAATTGACCTTTCTAAGAATCTAGTTTAGCATTGCAGGATGAAGCATGTCAACATTAGACATCACTTCATTAGAGATCATGTGCTAAGAGGAGATATCAAGCTGTAGTATGTTCCTTCAGAGGAACAATGCATAGATATATTCACCAAACCATTGTCAAAGGAGTAGTTCAATGTCTTAAGGCAGGTTATTGGTATGGCGAACCCCATATGAAGAAGAAGAAGCTTGAAATTTGACTAAGTGTTGAAAGGAAAGCCTTAATTCAACAAGAGATGACACGTGTTTAACTTCATCTATCTTTTAATGTAACACTGTGAGATTCAGTTTCGCGGTTAAAATCAAAACCCACTGTTTGCCACTTTTCTACTAATAAGTTTAATAGTTTGTTCACAAGATTTGGCTATATATCAATGGTGCCAAAAACTTGTTCATGACAAATATAGGTGTTGTCAGTACCTCTTATCAAATAGAAAAATGATGATAACTGCAAGTATACAGTTGTGATGTAGTTTTAAAAGATATCAATCCCATAGGAAAGGACTAGTTCTAAAGATCGAAAAGGAAGATAAAATAAAGAAAATAAAATATATTAAAGAAAATGTTAGGAAAGAAGGATTAGAATGAAAAATGAGTAAATATAGGTAAAAAAGATTAGAGAACCTAAATATATAAATTTTCCCGATGAAATAAGGATAGCAGAGAAAGCATGCAAGTTCAACAAAGAAGTTACGATTCACTAAACTAATCTAACAGACTCGGTTCTAAATACCCAGATGTTCAATTATTCGCCACAAAGCAACACATGAAATGACTTTTCTAAACCTAGCGCAAATGAATTAAGACAATTATATAAACATGGACAACGTCAATGCTATGCTTAGTACGGGTCTCTCTCACATAGCCATATTTAGCAAGTTACAATTCCAAAAATGTTGGCTCACTAAACAGCTTTATATTACAGATCCAGTGATTATACACGATATTGTTAACCTTACTCGTAAAATTAACTCCAACGCATATAACTTTAATAACATAAAAGACTTAACATGAAATACGCATTATGACACGTAGACATATCATAAAATTCGAAATAGAAAGTATAAGTAGAAAGCAAAGCAAAGTCGTAAGGTATGCAAGTGAAAGCTAAAGTTGATCAAACCGTATCCACTCTTTAATGGGAGTTGTCAATTCCCGCAATTCCTATGTTTGCTTTGAATTCAGTCTCAGCCCATACAGAATCTCTGCTAGGATGCTATTCTTTGTGAATATCGAACAAATGAATATTGAAGAATGAAATCATTTATTTATAAGTGATTTGCAAGTACACTTATACAATAATCGCTCGAGAATATAGAGAAATCTAGTGATCAAAACAAGGATTCGAATCACTTAAACATTTTCTTGCTAACACTTATGAACGTAGCGAACTCTATCTATACACACACTATATCTCTCTATAATTGCACTCTAATGCTCTCCTCTTTGGTGGTGCACAAAATTTGTAAGGTTTGGAGCCCTAGTTATAGAGTTTGAAGGGTTGCGTCTATCCAAACAAAGGGTTGTGTCCATTGGTGAAAGATTGCATCTCTTCATTGTGATTAGTTAAGAAGCTTTGATTTAATGGATAGGCACCTTTTCATGATTGGTTGACTTCTGATAAGTGTCTTTTCGTTGGTAGTTGATGGCGGTTGATCATGCTTATCTAGCGGTTGGTAGTCAAGAAGATAAAACCAGAAAACCATCCAAGTCGCGACCGTGATATACTTATTACGACCGTGAATCTTTGATTGGAAGACTTCTATTTTGAAGAAGAATAAGTCGCAACCGTGAATGATTGTCGTGACCGTGAATTGAATTTTTCTTCAGAATTCTCCTTGCAACTTCACCGATCTTTGACAGCTTCGATCCTAAGCCAAATCTTTGAGTTGCATGCATCTTTTTGCACCTTTTTCCCTTTTTTCATAGAATTCCACTTTATATAATTTTACTCCCAAGATTAACCTAGTATCTGCATTTGCATTAAAAACAACTACATACCATGTGAAATCTTTTATATGAAGTATAAAAATGACTTGTGTAAAATTATAATGATAATAAGTGTAATTATACACTTATCACCCACATTTTCAAAAAGACGTGCTTTTGAATTGGAATCGTCTATTGCAAAACTTATCGTTTTGATAAGGCAATGGTTTAAGTGTTAATCTCTATGTTAATTCTAATCAAGCTTTGTGGAAATGCCATGTCTCACTGAAAGATCAAAAGGTCTATAAAAGCTGGAAGGAGTTGAAGAGAGAGGTGACTTGCAATCCGAATTCTAATCATTTTCAAAGAAAAAAGAACCCTACCTGTTCTATTCTTTCTCAAAAACCTTCTTATGAAATGGCAATCACAAAGAGAACTCTTACCCTTAAAGGCGAATCGAAGAAGAAGATTTTGTTCACATTGATGGGTCTTGGTAGAGAATCATCTTTCCAGCTGGAACCATCTTCACCAAAGTAGAATGGGTTGAAGATTTAGATTTTGGTCTAGTCTTCGAAGTGAACTATGAAAGCATAATGCTTAATAGGTTCATGCATAAGGTAATCAAGCAACAGAATCTCAGTCAATTTCTCTTGCTTGAAGGCCCTGCCATCAAGGAGCTCATGAAGGGATTCTGCACCACTCTCTACACTATTGAGAGGTTTGAAGATGTGCTTCTGGTGGAGTTCAACAATGTCTCCTACCTCATCTGTGCTAGCTTGGTATCTAGTCTACTTAATATGCCATTAAAAGGCATTGTGCTAAGGAGGACATGTTATGAAGAAAAAGTAGTTGTCCCAGCAGATTGGGAGCTCCCTGCAGGTTATGGAGAGGGAGAAATTGCTGCCTCAGGGATAAGTTGGGAGGCAAGGGAATGCCACGAGCTACTTGTGAAATTTCTTCTACACAAAATTGGGTCTTTGAGTAGTTGCACCTACTTTAAGAGGTGTGTAATTTACCACATGGTAGAAGGAAAGCAACTAAACTAGAAAGTGTTTATCATGCATCATCTGACCAAGGTTTCTATAGCCTACCATATGGGATACTTCATCACCGCTCTTATGAAGGTGGTGTGATTAGACATTGCCCCATTTTTGGATGGGCCTGGAGAGAAAGTGGTCCCTCCAAAGAAAGTGTTGGATATGCCTTATTTCAGCAAGTTGAAGTACAAGCAAGTTCACACCCACTATACAAAGGCTAAAGATTTGAAGTTGAAAAAGGAAAGGGTGGAAACATCTATGGTTCCTAAGGCACTCGTCAAGGAGGATGAGGATGCTTTTGTGGTGGACTTAGAAGGCTCAAGTGAGGAGGCCACTAAAGAAGTTCCTTTATCTGCTAAGCTGGAGCAAGTTTCAACCACTACCTCAACCGCCTCATCTCCAAAGGTTAAAACTGGCTCTCAAAGACCTAAAGCTAGTCCAACAAAAGAAAGGGTACAAGTCACTCCTGTCTAGCCACAAGTTAGGAAAAGAAGGGCTATAAAGTTAAAAACTAATGCTCAGAGGGAAGCTTAGGTGAGACAGCTAGTAGAGGAAGAAGAGAATGCTAAAGACAAGGAAGAAACCTTGACTCAAAGGAAGCAAAAATTGGAAGTATCTGAGGCTTTAGAGGAGCAAGGATCTTCTAAGAAGAATAAAGAAGAGGACACGACTAGTCTTGGTGCTATAGCTACAATACAAGAGGCTCTTAACAAAGCTAAGGGAACTCACCACAAGTGCTCTGCCACCAACTGCCCACTTTAGAAAATCATTCAGGTGGTGAGTAGCAATGAGGATGTTGGAGGTACACTACCCCTTCATCTGGAAGAATCTGATCTTCCTGATCCCAACATCCCCATACCCAAATTCACTCAAACTAGGGAACTTTCTACTTAGCCTGAAGAACCTCAAACTCATCCATCCTTGGATCAAATAGCTAACCTAGAGGTTCTCTTAAATCGTACCCCTATTTCTTCTATAAAACCTAAACCCTCCTCTCTTGTAAATACCTCAATTTCTACTCTTGTAGTTACTGAAATCCCTACTTCTTCAGTAAATCCCCCACCTTCAAACACTGTAAATTCTCCTACACATACACAGGATTCTTTCTCTCCAAATACTTCTCCAAATAATACTCAAACACAAATAATTCCTTCCCTTGTAAAACCTAAAACTATCCCTTCTTCTTCAACTGTATAAACACCTGAACCTACCACTTCTTTCAAACCCATCATCTACCCCCCTTAATTCCTCTAATTAAGGAAGCTCATAATGCTGAGAACTCTGCTCAGCATGGAGAAGTAAGTGGTCATGGTACTAAGGTAAATTTCAAAGCTAATGAAGTACCAAAACCCTGTAGCAAGCCATTCCAAGAGGACTTGTCTAATAAATCCATCTTAGATCAGATTAGGGAACTTGAAAGGAATCAATTCCCTTCCCTAAAAACTGATGCTGAGTTGGATGGAGTAGTTAGCTACGTGCTACTATTTCAGGAATTGATGGACTTGTCCGGTAAGGTTAAAATTCCAGAGTTCGAGGAATACTCAAGTATTCCCTCTGAATCTTTCTACTATGAAGAGTTTGAGAAGATTCAAGGAAGCTTGTTTGCAATTCGTAGCAATATGGTGAAGGAGAGAGCCAAAAGCTTAGTGGACAAGATGGCTTTGATTCTTTCTGGGCTATCTGATTCTACAACTCAAAGCAGCTATCTCCTCTATCCCTACGTCTACTACCCTTGCTAAAGTGATGGTAGGAAAGATGAAAGGTAGCATTGAAGCAGCTATTGAGTAGTTGAGTAGCTTGAACACCACATTGGTGGCTCAAGCTACACAGTTTCATCAATTTGGTGAGGAACAAGCCAAGATCAAGCGCAGCACCGACCACAAAATAGAGGCTATCCATAAGGAGGTGGAAACCACTAAGGACATTGGTCATAGCATGGCTAAGGTGTTTGAGTCCATATCTAGGTTGCTGGTGAACCAAGATAAGAAATTGGATACCGTGCTGATAAAGGTGGAAGAATCTAGCAACAAAGTTGAGAAACCATCGCTAGACCTTGATGTGCTTGTTGAGAAGATGGAGTCTGCCTGCATGATTGTCAATAATAACACTAATGAAAGAATATCTAAAGCGTAGAAGACTCTCATTGAAGTAATGGGTAAGCTATTTTCGGAGCCAACTGAGTCTCTTAACCCAAATACTGGTCTCTCTATGCATAAAAAGCTTAACCTGATGAAAGATAAAGTCAATGGCATGCAAAACTCTATAAACCAAATGGTTACAGCAAGGATTTATAACTCACGAGACATTGAGTATACGGCTAGAAAATGTACTCCATCTATCCTAGAATCATTGACATGGAAGCACAAGGCACAAGTTAAGATTGTAATTTCTACTTTAGACTTCTGTGGTTTACTGCAGTATTTTCAACAGTTTACCTACCAGGGCTTTGATCAAATAGTCCATCTCACGTGGTGTCATCATCTCCTTCTAAAAGATCTGAATGATCAAGACTATCTTTCTCAAAAAGGCAAGGAGCATCTTGAATCAGAAATCTTGCCAGCCATCATTGGGAAGCAAGAGGATTTCCAAGCTACCATTGATTCCTCTATCTTGTGCCTTTAACAAATTGTGATGGTCCAGGTAACAAAAGGGGAGAAGATAGTGGAAGATGCAACAAGGATGGTAACTCAATATAAACATTCACTAACAAGCTGGCCTTTGCATCAACTTCAGGAATCTCAAGCTCAACATCAATCGCATCATCAGCAGTAGCACCATTCTTCGTCTAGTCATTCAAAAGGCGGATCAAGCTCTCAGCACCGTAGATAGCTGTAAACTAGGTTCTTAAAACTTGTAATAGGACTTCATGTAATCTTAGTTCAAAATACTATTTGTGAATTGACTAAGTATATATTTTAATAATCAATAAAATTACAAGTTTCTCCATCGAGTCAAGTTAAGAGCTTCTTAACTATGTGTTGTTAAATGCTTGTATGTTTCTGTATAATAATGTGTTGCAAGAACTTATGCCTAGACCAACTCAAGAGAAAAGCTGAAGTAAGACGAAGTCCCAAAATTAAGAAAGAATCCTCTAAGTATGGGGGAGCTAAGCTACTTGTAGAAGACTCACTCAGTACAGGGGAGTTCAAGCTGACTAAGCAAAGTCACTCGGTATGGGGGAGTCCTACATCTCTTATCAGGTATCTTGATATCTTTAAACTATTCATTAAATTAATCTCTTCTACTACTTGGTTTGTTATCTAACCAAAATGGGGGAGATTGTTGAACCCAAGTTAATAGTATTTCACAGTACTTAAACTTTTTGGAAATAACAAATTGTCTAGGGTAGTGAAATTAATTGAGTACTAAGTATACTCGTAATTAATGAAGTTAACTTGAATATGTTTAAGGAAAAACAACTCAATTTACTTAGTAACTAATTAAGTTACTTCTTAGAGTAAGAAAAGCTGAGGAGCTAAGTATTACATTGTTATAAAGATATATACTCGATGTGTTGAGTTAGCTTTTTGGTAATAAAAAGTTGTATTCATTTGACACTTAGAAAATAATTGACACATGTCCTACTAACATTTTCTATGAGAAACAAAAAATTCTTTTGATGCATTTTAGGAGCAAAAGCATAGAAATTAATGAAGGTATTCCAGTGGTCCTCATAATCAAAAATGTGTCAGTACGTATCAGTACGAAATGTTGGAGATTCCTCACCAAAATCCAAGACAAAAGGAATCCTTTGATATGCGTCATTTCTCAGTGTTTCCAAGCCCCATTGCAAACATAAAAAAGTATACTAATGAAGGATTGCCATATTTCATCTCACGCACCTCTCTATCAGAACGGATTGCTTGCACAGAAACGAGTGTTTGACAATGAAATTATATCGCATTTCAACATTGGAAATCCCTATCTCTAAACATTCTAGAATCTATCTCCAACGAGAAGATTCGAAAGATTTAAAGTGAAGAGAAGAAGAGCTGTCAAGAAGATAAGTTTTCAAAGGCTAATTCCAAGTGTTTCAACTATAAATAGAAGACTGTACGAGACATTCAAACTTGGTGAATCACCTCAAATTTATTTAAAGAGTTGAAACTATGTCCATTTACTCCCAGCTTTAAGAAATTACAAATCAAGCAATCAGCAAACATTCATTGTTCAAAACTATTTGTAATAGAGAGAGAAATAGCACTTAAGATTTAACATTGTAAAGGAACCAACATTTTATAAGTTGAATTCCTCAGTTCACAAATTTCTTTTAGAAATCTGAGTGAACTGTGGATTGAGAGGTAGTTAGAAAGAAATGTACTTTCTGTAATAAAGTCTACCAACTGTAAAGGCTTAAGCTCTTGATCATAAGATTTTGACTATACTCGTTTCGATAGGCTTATATTTAGTAACGGTGCCAAAAACCTTGTTCCCCACTTTTCTACTGATAAGATAAAAGTTCTAAATATGAAACAGGTGTTGTCAGTACCACTTATCAAATAGAAAAAATTATGACCACTACAAGTATACAGTTTCAATGTAGTTTTAAAAGATATCGATCCCACAGGGAAGGAATTCGGTTCTAAAGACCAACTAGAGTTACGGAACAAAAGAAATAAGATAATTTAAATTGGAGGGTTTGGATGGTAGACTGATGAATAGACAGATGCATGAAGATATTAGAGATGATGTAAACTATATAGATATTCCCTAAGAACAAGTATAGTTGAGAAAAACATGCAAAGTAATCAAAGTTGTTTTAAACACTAGATAACTTCAACAAACACTGTTCTAGACGGCCAAATATTCAATAATTCACTGTAGAGCAACACATGAAATGACTTTTCTAAATCTATGGTAAACGAATTATAACACTTATAAAAAGCTAGATAACAATAATACTATGTTTAGTATGGGTCGCTCTCACATAGCCATATTTAGCAAGTTATCACTCCAAAAGTGTTGGCTCACTAAACAGCGTTATAATCAAAGATCCAGTGATTATACATAATCTTGTTACCCCGAAATCACACTTAAAGTCAACTCGAAAGCGTATAACTTAATTAATATAAATGACGCAAGATGAAATACTCGTTATGACACATAGACATATCATAAACTTCGAAATAGAAAGTATAAGTAGAAAACAAAGTAAAGTTGTAAGGTATGCAGGTGAAAACTAAAGTTTATCAAACTGTATCCACTCTTTAATGGGAGTTGTCAATTCCCGCAATTCCTACGTCTACTTTGAATTCGGTCTCGACTAGTACAGAACCTATGCTAGGATGCTATTCTTTGTGAATATCGAACAAATGAATGTTGAAGTATGAAAACTTTTATTGATAAGTGCTTTGCAATTACACTCATACAATAATCGCTCGAATAAGTAGAGAAATCTAGTGATCGAAATAAGAATCGAATCACTTATACATTTTTCTCGCTAACACTTTAAACGTAGTGAAATCTATATATTTTCACTCTCTATCATACACGCATACTATCATTCAATGTCTACTACCTATTACCCCACCATGCATGAAATTGGTGTGATTTGAACCCTGTTTATAGAGTACAAAGGGTTCCGTCTATCCAAACAAAGAGTTGTGTCCATTGGCGAAGGGTTGCATCACTTCAATATGATTGGTTGTAAAGTTTCATCCTCATCTACAATGGAAAGGAACCTTTTTGTGATTGGTCTACTTCTAAAAGGTGTCTTTTCATCTGGTAGTTAATGGTGGTTGATCGTTCTTATCCTGCGGTTGGTAGTTGAGAAGAGATAACCAATAACCGTCACAAGTCGCGATCGCGATTCACATGTCACGATCGTGAACAATGGTTGGTAACTTTCTATTTATGAAGGGTGGCAAGTCGCAACCGTGAATGGGTGTCACGATCATGAAAAATGCTTTTCTTCATACTTCTTTTTGCAACTTTACCGATCTTTGACAGCTTCGATCCTAAGCCATTTCCTTATGTTCTATGCATCTTTTTGCACCTTTTTCACTCTTTTTACATAGAATTCCATCTTTGATCATTTCACTCACAAGATTCACCTAGTTTCTGCACTTGTATAAAAAATAACTACATACCATGTGAAATCTTTTATATGAAGTATAAAATGACTTAAAACCATATCAATATCATGATAATAAGTGTAATTATACACTTATTACACCCCCACACTTAACTTTTACCTTGTCCTCAAGGTAAACACAATAGAAGTGTATAAAATAGTATTCAAGTTCATACCTCATTTGGCAAAAGACTATTAACTGAGTACCACATTCCTAAGTTGTATAAAGTTCAAGTAAAAGTTCTAAATTTCCCACAAATTAGTAATGCACAATTTATATAGTTCAGTTGCATACCTTTGCTCTTAATGGAGGGTCAACCGAATCGTATCTTCATATAAGTGTTATATGCTTACTTGAATATTTCCTTCTCTTAAGTATAGTAAAAGTATAAAGGACAAAGGTCACACTTTGAAAAGATTGATCTCAAGGCATTTTTAGGTAACCTAGGATGCTAAAACACTCTTAGTGATTGCATTTTATGCTCCATATCACTCTACCCTTTTTTTAGTGGTTGCATTTTATGCTCCATACCACTTTCTCTCATTTTTTTCTTTTAAGCATATGTTTTTGAAGTGAAAATTCATATTGTGCACCCATTTTTCATGCAATGATACTTTTTTCTTTTTCACTCATTGAATGGTTGCAGTTTCTGCTCCGTACCATTGGTTATCCTCTCTTTCTTTTGATTTTTTTTCTCAATACCATCATCCTTTATTGATCACTTCAAAGTATTATGGCTATAGTTTTCCAACACTTCAAACACACTCAATACTTATAGGACGTATTCGAGAATAGTTTATAAAACTCATAGTAAGAACACTACTAGATATTACTCCACTACTAACTTATCGGTAGCATTAAACTAAAACTATATAACTTATACTAATTCATGTTGCATTGAAAATATATATCGAAACTTACTTGGAATGTTGCTTTTG
>CATIWQ010137737.1:0-11152 GCA_949673415.1 Euphorbia schlechtendalii | reverse complement strand
ATATGTATGTATATGCAGTAGATTATTGCCTTTATAATGTGACACCATTTGTATATACATAATCTAGGAACTAATACTTGAGAACTAGGGCACACCAACTTTTCCAACACGTATAAGTTTGGAAACAATGATTGATGCGGTTGGTTCGATGTCCAGTTATCATGCTAAAAAGAAGCCGAATTCCCATCACCAACCCTCACACGACATCTAGTGATGAAATATTGCTGATAATTCTTATTTCTAAAGTAGTAAGACACAATATTCATCCAAATTGGTGATAAACTAGAGGATCTTGATTTCATAATGTTTTCCAAATATTGGAAACCGTACCTATCAACGTAGAATTGAATCAAAGAGAGTTTTGATTCGCTTACCTCACCTTCCGAAGTGACTTGCTAAGCAAGGTGAAATTTACCAAGATAAAATTCCAAATGTATAAGACCCCTAGACATTTTGGTAACTTAATCATGGACCATCTTACTTTACAAATTTCTTTTACATTTAAACCCCCCCTGCCAAAGAAAATTCCTTATTAATCAATTTAATTTCACATTCATCGACTCTAGCTAGCAATTTAAAGATAGACATTAAATAAATAGGGAGCGAGGAAAGAACTGACTTGATTAATATTAGGCATCCTACGTATAAGAGGTAGATCCCTTTCCAATTCGCCTACTGCTTCTTGAATTTTGCAATTGGTGGCTTGTAGTTCGCTACGGGCAATCGATTAATGCATATTTGAGCATGAAGATAGGTAATTGAGAATTTTCGGCATCCCAAAAAATAGGCGCAAGAACGCAATAAATGATATGGAGAATAAATGTCAAGGAGTGAGCTCTAGTGAAAATGAATACGAAGCTCGGAAATCAACTCAAAGAATCTCAAGATTTGCGTAAATGTCAAAATTAGTGTTACATCAGTCGCGAGAAGCAGAGTGTGTCGTCCATGAACTGAAGTAAAGAAATATCTGGTTGAGACTCGTCTAATTTGAAACTGAAGAGCAATCCTTCGTTGATGCTAGTATCAAACAATTGTTTTAGTCCTTCCTCGGCCAAGACGAAGACAAAAGATGAAAGGGGATCATCTTGTTTGACCCCTTTGTGTAAGCGGATCGGTGCACTCAGTGAACCATTAATAAGAATGGAGGTGGTTGAATTTTTATTGCAGTTGGACAGCTAGGAAATCCATCTTCTATCAAAACCCATATTGACTAAAATAGCATCAATGTAATTCTAAGAGACACAATCAAGCGCCTTATAAAATTCAAGTTTCAGCAATAGAGAATGCCGACCTAAATGTATAGAGTTTATAACTTTGAAAGCTAAGAAGGAGCACTCATGTGCACTCCTTCCTTTTACGAATGCAAACTAATTCTTTGAAATAATGTGGGGGAGTATCGGTTGGAAACGTGATGCAAAAAGTTTCGCAATTATTTTGTAGACACCATGAAGAAGCCCAATAAGCATGAAATTATTTAAAGCTACTAATCCCGGGACTTTTGGAATTAGCACAATGTGAGTGAAGTCTTCTTTGAGGCCTAGAGAGCTGATTTCTCAAAAAAGTCATAGACGAGTTACATGGTTTTAGGCTTAAGATCATCCCAAATGCTTATAGAAGAAGAACTTAAACCCATTAGGCCCTGCCAATTTATTCTCCCCATAATCAGAAATGCTAGCCCAAACTTCATCAACAGTATAAGGGGTAATCAAACTCACAATCTGAATATCCATGACCTTTTTGAATTGAAGTCTTCTTAGTGAAAACAAGACTATCGGGGCAACGGTAAATGGGCTTTCATAATATGATCGAATAACATTAGTGATTCGCTCAACATCCGAAATGAAACCCCCATCCACTTCTAATTGTGATATTCAATTATTTGTGAAGTGCGCTGAAGCAGTACAGTGAAAGTATGATGAATTATCATCCCCAAAAGAGTCCAAGGTGCCCTAGAATTCTGATGTCTTAGACTCTCCAAGTTGTTACAAAGTTGTAGGAGTACGGCTTTAGCACTATGAAGCTCTAATGCTTATTCAGTTGATAATGGGCAAGAGGCGTCACTTGACGTAAGGGAAAGGCCTAATGCCTCTTGGTCCTTAATCATTTGCACGAGAAGACCATAATGGGAAGAATGCCAAGGCCAAATGGCGTTTCTCAATTGTCATAGCTTGAAGGTGATGTCTTTGTTACCATAAGTAGTACATATGGCTTCCCATTTAAGTTTGATGAATCACTAGTGCAGAAATGGTCAATATGGCCGCACCATTCGTGAGGGTTTAAAAAAACCCGTTTGAAAAAGCATTAAAAATGGATGGTTCTAATTAAAAATCGTCTTTCTTGGTCACATTTATGCGAACAATTATTAAAAAAATCTGTTTAATGAAGTTAGTTCAGGTTAAACCATCCGTTTAATGAAGATGCTCACATTTATTGCTCACATTTTTCAAATCACATTCTTCTTTCAAAACATCGACTCTTAAACTTCCTGAATTCATTTTAATGCCTCTTTTGTTAAAGTTTCCGTTAAAACTGAAATATTTTCTTTTCATGCTGCTAGAATTAAATTGAGAGAACAAATTCCTCGTCAGAAAGAGAGGAACTTTTGAATTCTTGTTGAGTCTATAATGTCTGCAGAGGCACACAAAAGCTAGTATATGTGTTGATAATTTGTTGTGTATATGTGTTGGTTTGGTTCCTTTTCAATGTGTATTTAATAAGTTTTTTTGCCATTGTTTGGCATAATTGGAGTCATTATAGGAGACTAGCTCAAGTGGCAGGGCTCCCTTCAATCCAATTAAATGAATTAACTTAAAAAACAAGAATAAAAGGTTTATAGGAGTAATGGGGATGGCCTTTTATAAAGAATCGACCAGTTGAGGAGTAATTGGGACAATTATTTCATAGAACCGTCTGTATTGCTCTTTACTATCCTGTTTTTTAGACATCATTTCAGACAATTTTCTTTAGTATCGTCCGGAATGCTCCTTATTCCGGATGGTTTTAAAATGTTCCAATTAAATGTTCGCATTAAGCGGACGGTTCAAAACCATCCAAAAAAGTAAAAAAACAACAGTCCAGAAAAACCTTTTATATACTAGTGATTGGCAGAAATTCTTGGTGTTCCCACCATAGGTTGAGGGATTTAAAAGGTCTTAACCCAAAAGTGGATGTAACCCATGACTGGAATACAATGGGTAAGTGATCAGACAATGTCGAGTCCATAGTTGTTATTGATATTGAAGGGCATAAATCCAAAAATCACAGGAATCTAAGACACGGTGAATACATGAGAAGGACATCCGATTATGCCAAGTGTAGCATCTACCATGAAGAGGCAAATCCTATAACTCACTATCGAGAAAAAAATCCTAAAAAGAAACTATACTCTGCTGTTGGTCCAAAACAGCTTAATATAAATAGCAAAGCGGGTGAATGGTTTACTTGGTTCTAATTAGTTTTTATAAAAATTCTTTTCCAAGTTTGGTTTTTTTAGATGCGTGCTGAGTGAAATGAGCTAAGCTAGGTCTAAAAACTATAAACTACTCAGCTTCGCTGACACAATTTATATTCAATCATTGCTGAGTACTTTACTCAGTTCGAAGTGGTTTTTCAAACAAAACTTGTACAAATGGAGAGAATGATGAATGAGTAAAGAGCAATAAAGATAAGCGATAAAGGTTAGAATGTTAACAACTAAGATTTTATCCTAGTTCAGACCCTAGCATACCTCCAGTCCCTGGATTCTTTTCTGAGCTTTAATCCACTAGTATTTTCCTTTCTTCATTATGAGGAAAAGCCTTTACAATGGGTAGACACGATTACACTTCCTTTCTAACTACCACTCAAACATAGTTTAGGTAACCTTCTTAAACTATCACTCAGATTTATGAAATGAAATATCAAATTGAGTATTCCAACTTATAAAATAAGTTGAATCATTTACAAATTTAAATCTTAAGTGATTTCTCTCTATTACAAACAGATTGAACACTTTGTGTTTGCTTTGATTATTTGATTTGAAATTTCTTATTGTTGTGAATATTTGGACAATATTTCAGCTCTTATGAAATTCAAGGTGATTCACCAAGTTTTTGAACATTTGCTTTAGTCTTCTATTTATACTCGAAGTTCTTTGAAATAGCCGTTGCAAACTTCTCATTTTGACTTTGTCTTCAATTTCTCTTCTCTTCATATCTTTTGAATTTGCTAATTTGAAACAAATTCCAGGGTATTTAGAGATAGAGATTTCAAATGTTGTGGCGCGAGATTAATCCGTTTAATCTGAATACATTAAAAACTCTTTTTCTTCAAGTAATTCATTCTGATAGAGAGGCGCATGAGATGCAACGTGGAATTCTGTAAATGGTTGACTTGTTGACATTACAGAATTGTGCGGAGACACTGAGAAATGATGCATGTCAGAGGATTCCTTTTATCTTGGACTTTAGCGAGGAATCTCCAACATTCCGTATTGACACCTTTTTGTTTTGAGGACCACTTGAATATCTTCTTTAATTTCAACACTTTTTCTCTTAAAAAGCATCAAAGGAATATTCCATTCCTCACAGAAACCGTTAAATGCATTTGTGTCATTTGATTCCCTAAGTGTCAAAATTACTCAGCTTTTATAAAGAAAAGTTAACTCAATTTTGCTGAGTTAATATCTTGTAAACTACGTAGTACTAGGCTGAACTTAGCTTTTCTTACTCTATACCATTACTTAATTAATCATTTGGTAAACTGAGTTGTTTTCCCTTAAACAAACTCAAGTAACCTTCATTAATTAAGAGTCTACTTAGTACTCAATTAATTTCATTATCCTAGATAGTTTTTATTTCCAAAATGTTCTAAGTAGAATACCTTTTTGTTATGAGGACCACTTGAATATCTTCTTTAATTTCAACACTTTTTCTCTTAAAAAGCATCAAATGAATATTCCATTCCTCACAAAAACCGTTAAATGCATTTGTGTCATTTGATTCCCTAAGTGTCAAAATTACTCAGCTTTTATAAAGAAAAGTTAACTCAGTTTCGATGAGTTAATATCTTGTAAACTACGTAGTACTAGGCTGAACTCAGCTTTTCTTACTCTATGCCATTACTTAATTAATCATCTGGTAAACTGAGTTATTTTCCCTTAAACAAATTCAAGTAACCTTCATTAATTAAGAGTCTACTTAGTACTTAATTAATTTTATTATCCTAGGTAGTTTTTTATTTCCAAAATATTCTAAGTAGAATGAAGTACTTTTAACTTGGGTTCAACAATTTCCCCCATTTTGGAACAGATAACAAACCAGGTAGTAGAATAGATTAATTGAATAAATAGTTTAAAGATATAGGAATACCTGATAGATGATGAAAGACTCTCCCTTATTGAGTGAACTCCTTGGTCAATGTGGACTCACCCATACTGAGTGGATTCTCTTCAGTCAACTCAACTTCCCCATACTTCGATGAATTTTCTTTGATTTGAGACTTTGTCTTACTTTAACTTTTCTTTGAGGTTGGTCTTTGTATTTTTTCTACATTAGTTTATAGTAGTAATAACAATAATACATAGTGGATCAGAAGTTAAGAAGCTCTTAACTTATACAGACCAAAAACTTGTAATTTCATTACTAACAAAATTCTTGGTCAATACACAAATTATGTTCTAAACTAATTTTACATATTAAGCCCTATTACAAGCTAGACTATCCAATCTACAGCTATTTGCGCGGCTGAGTAGAAGGATGTCCAGAGCTTTTGGGTTGCTGATATTGACTTGAAGATTGATACTGATGATGGTAGAGATGGTAGAGATTACTTGTTCAAGTTAGCAGTTCTAAGAGTGCCTTCAAATACTTTTTCCCACTTTGTTATCTGTCCTTTTACAATTTGTTCAAGGAAAATATTGAAGGAGTCCAAAGCAAATTGAAAGTCCTCCTACTTTCCAATAATCATCAGAGAAATCTCTTGCTCTAGCATCTCTTTTCCCTTCGTAGTGAGGAATTCTTGATCGTTCAGCCATTAAGAAGCAAGTGATGAAACCTAGATAAATGAGCGATTTGGTCAAACACTTGGCAAGCAAAGTCTTGAAAGAACTTTAGTATAGCTCTGAAATCTGTAGCAGATAAGGCTATCTTCATCTTGGCTTCCATATCTAGGATTCTTGGGCATATTGATGATATAGATCTGGCATTGAAGTTAATATCCCTTTCATCATGAAATCTAGTTGTCACCAGTTGATCCACATTCCTTTGCATATCCTCAATTTTTTTTTATGATATTTAGCTTTTTGTACACTGAGAGACCGTTGTCTAGGTTTAGGGGCTAAGTAGGTTTAGGGAAAATCTTATTGATAGCCTCAAAGATTTCCTTTTACACCATTTTGATAGAGTCATCTATGTTGTCATTGACTTTTTTGCATAGAGCATCGAATTTGTCAGTAAGAGCTTCAATGTTCAACACAAGTTTATTAGTGTTCTTGTCCACATCATCCATAGTCCTAATCACCCGGTCAACCTTCTTGTCATAGTCAACCATCAACTTGGACATACTCTCTAATAGATTCGCGATGATGTGATCAATGTCCTTGGTGACCTCCACCTCATTCAGCACATTTTCTATCTTCCTGTCCGGGCTCTTCATTATTTTGGCTTGCTCTTCACCAAACTTATGAAACTGTGTAGCTGGAGTTACCATTGTGGCATTCAAGTTACTCAGCTTCTCAGCAACAGCATCAACACTACCCTTTATCTTTCCTACTATCACGTTAGCGAGAGTAGTAGACGTGGGGATAAAGGTGACAGCTACGCTGAGTTGAGTCGTAGAATCAGATAAACCGGTTAAGATCAAGGCCATCTTATCCACTAGGCTTATGGCACTTTCTTTCTCTAAGTGGTTGTGAATCATAAACAAGATTCCTTGAATCTTTTTAAACTCTTCAAAGTAGATTGATTCAAAACGAATGCTTGAGTGTTCATCAAACTCAGGTAGCTTAGCCTTAGACTTTGTGGACAAGTCCGTCAACTCTTGAGACATTAGCAATTTGGTTACTGCTCCATCCAACTTAGCAACAGATTTGAGTGTTGGGAATTTCTTCCTGGCCAACTTTCTTATCTGAGCCAAGATGGCTAAATCAGCCATCCTTTTGGATTGGCTCACTACTGGAGGGAGGTACTTCATTGGCTGTAAAATTTACCGTAGTACCTTCCTCACTTGCTTTTCCATGCTAAGTGGAGTTCCCAGTGTTAGGAACTTCCCTAATCAAAGGGAATAGAGGGGTAGTC
Source organism: Euphorbia schlechtendalii (assembly GCA_949673415.1). Taxonomy (NCBI): domain Eukaryota; kingdom Viridiplantae; phylum Streptophyta; class Magnoliopsida; order Malpighiales; family Euphorbiaceae; genus Euphorbia; species Euphorbia schlechtendalii. The sequence goes on along the minus strand of CATIWQ010137737.1, from coordinate 3,878 downwards.
GATGCTTGTGAAGAAAGGTTAGGTTCAGAAGTTTGTACATTTGAAGAAGTGGGGGTTAGTTTAGATTTTACCAGAGAGGAAATTATTGAAGTTTGAGGAGGAGAAGGAGGAAGAGAAAAAGAATCTTGTGTTTGGTTAGAAGAAGAAGGAATATTGTTTGGAGAATTTATATTATTTTCAGTTTAGGAAGGAGAATTTATAGAAGGAATGGGAATTTCGAAATTTACAGGGATAGAATTTGAAGGATTTACAATGAAGAAGGTTTAGGATTTATAGAAGAAATGGGGGAAGGATTTAAGAGTACCTATGGGTTAGCTGTTTGACTTAAGGATGGGTCAGCTTGAGGCACTTCAGGCTGAGTTAGAAGTGTCTCAGACTGAGTGATAAGTGTATAATTACACTTATTATCATTATAATTTTATATATTAAACACTATAGTTTAAGTCATTTTTATACTTCATATAAAAGATTTCATGTGGTATGTAGTTATTTTTTATTATTATTATTTTTTTTTAGTTAATTAATTTAATTAATTTCTAAATTAAATAATTTAGAGATGAGGAGAATTCCAATTTGGATACGTCAGGATACTCGAAAATGTATGATTCAAGGATAAAATCCTGTAAAAGCCGTCATCATCGAACGCGCGAGCTGGTACAAAATCTAGTGCTCACACCGTTGATTTCCAATTTATTTTGAACTTGGAATCTCTTCCCTTCTTCACATGATCGAATCGGAAAAGGACAATAGTACTCTTGTTTGTAATTCAGGACTTCTCTTCTATTTGTGGGTACCTTAACATGAGGCATATTGGTGTTTTGAAGTGAAGGTTGAAAAAGGTTTTTGAATGTAGAAGAATGGAGAAGAATTTAGAACTTTTGTAAACTTTGAAGGTTGTGGTGGCTAGGGTTCAGCTTAGACTTATTTATAGAGTTCTAAGAGGTCTTTAATTGGCCACAATAGTCAATATAGCCTTTATTGCTCAAAACTAGCAGTTAATGGAAGTTACGGACATCTGTCGCGTGTTTATTCATGATCTGGAACGGTTATATTTTGCCCATTTCGATCACGAAGGTTTGTCGCAATCGTGACTACCTTAATTATAGAAACAGTAGGTTTTGAAACCCGATATTCACGAGCGCCAGATGTATGTCGCGGTCGAGAGCTTCTTTAATTCTTCAAATTCTTCAATTTTTAGACTTTGTACCTATAAGAACTTAGAAAAACAAACATTGTTAAATACAAAAGATAAATATTTACTATTTCATACCTTGAATAATCATGGTGATGATAGTAATTGAACATCAATGTTTTGTTGTTCAAAATTTTTATTTCATATTTAACAAACAGTTAACAAGCTATGAATGCATAAGCAAACAAACAAATACTAAACAAACAACAAACAAATGAAAAGAAAAGACTATACAAGGTTTTAAACTTAAATGAAAAGTAAACAATTTATTCTGGAGCTAGCGATTCAATCATCCGATCAATCTTATAACGCGACTCCCGTAGATCTCTTTCAACATCAAACATCAGAGTGTGGATATCGTCAATCTTGCGATGAATAGACTTGTTCTTCCATTAATTCATTCAACTTCCTCCTAAGATTGGCTGAACTATTCCCTTCTTCCCTAGCGATCTCTCTTTCTTGCTTTTTATCGATTTTTACTCTTTCATCCCATGATTTCCAATCATAGGTTATCCCATTTTCTCCAATGCACTTAGTTAGAAATCCGTACTCGAAGCAAATTTTCGTAGTTAATTCTGGAATTTCATCTTCGTTAGTAAAGTCTTCCGTAGCACAAATTTGCCATAGTTCGACACCCATATGCTATCTTACCAGGATTCATTGTGGTAGACATGAGAGTCTCTATCATAATTCTTGATACGTCCACAGGTATGCCATTCCAAACTGCTTCCAAGAAAAATAATTCTTCGGGAATGACAGTGTCGGAACTAGTCCTGGCAAATAGCGCACTACTTAGATAGAAGTGTAAAGCGAGCAAACAGGGGTCACAGATCCACCAGCTATAGGTAGATTCCTGTTGGTATTCGGCTTGGCTAGTAAGGCGATTCCAAGTTGGTAATGGATCCCAACTAAGAAGCATTTTGTAGTAACAATCTTTAAGGAAGCCCAAATTCTTCTTTAGTGCTTTCCTTGACAATTTATGTTTCTTTCCTTGGTGATGAAATTCCAAACAATCCATCTTAGCATTCTTCCATACTAATGATATCAGCATTTCCCTAGAATTATTTTTGCACTGTTTCCAATAATCATGTTGGAATAGATAACGAGATTTAGAATCCTAAGGTAATACATTACCCTATCATAGATTCCTAAATTAATGAAACTATTCTTATGAATGATATAGGAACTCGTGAATTCTACATCTCTGATGGATTCAAAGTGATCACCTTCCTCTCTAGAGTAAATAGGATAAGGCGCTTAATACCACTCTTGCAGATTTGAAGGAGGAATGAGATTAGATTTGTTAGGGTGTACCATTTTGAAGATAAAAAAGGTTTGATTGATTTTCAAGGTTTGGAACAAATATGTTGTCTAAAGAAAACGGATTTTCGGATTTCTGAAGTGAAGAATTATGAAAATTCGCACTCTTATATATAGAGTTTGAGAGAAACTATCGAAAAACTGCCAAACTGCTGCAGTTTTTGCACAAGTCACGCTCGTGATCACAAGTTGCGATTGTGACAACACAAAACAAGAAACAGAATGTTTTAATAAAGAAATTCACGAGCACGAGTATATGTCGCGAACTCGAATGGGTAAAATAGAAGAAAATCTTCTATTTGTTAAAAATTAAGATGAAATATTATGACGTATCACCTCCAAGATGATTATTTCATAATCTTTTTACATCTAAGATAATATTAGAAAATTGTGTAGTATAGGAAAGGAATAAATGAGTAAAAGTTAGTAATTTGTACCGTAATCTCCTGATCTTTAAAACACACTTACCTTCCCCGGCAACGGCGCCAAAAACTTGATTGCAAGGTTTTGACTCTATTTTTTTAGGGCTTATATTCGGTAACGGTGCCAAAAACCTTGTTCCACACCTTTCTACGGATAAGATAAAAGTTCAAAATACGAACATGTGTTGTCAATACTGCTTATCAAATAGAAAAATGGTGACCACTGCAAGTATACAGTTTCGATGTAGTTTTAAAAGATATCGATCTCACAGGTAAGGAGCCAGTTTTAAAGACCAACAAGAGTAACAGGGTAAATGAAAATATATATTTTTTTATTGTTGTTGGGTTGGTTGGGATATGGTGGTAAATAAATAAATAAATGTATAAATAGATTAGAGTAGAAGAAATCGGTATAGATTATCCCTACGAACAAGTATAGCAAAGAAAACATGCAAAATCATCAAAGATATTACGTACACTAGACTACTTTAACATATTCGATTCTAGATACTCAGATATTCAATTATTCACCGCAGAGCAACACATGAAATGAGTTTTTTGAATCTAGTGCAAACAAATTAAGATGATTATATAAACCTGGATAACAATAGTACTATGCTTAGTACGGGTCGCTCTCACATAACCATATTTAGCAAGTTACCATTCCAAAAATGTTGGCACTAAACAGCGTTATAATCACAGATCCAGTGATTATACATAATCTTATTAACCCCAAAATCACTTTTAAAGTTAACTCAAAAGCATATAACTTGATTAATATAAAAGACTCAACACGAAATACATAATATGACACATAGACATATCATAAACTTCGAAATAGAAAGTATAAGTAGAAAACAAAGCAAAGTTGTGAGGTATGTAAGTGAAAGCTAAAGTTGATCAAACAGTATCCACTCTTTAATGGGAGTCGTCAATTCTCGCAA
>CATIWQ010137726.1:0-30260 GCA_949673415.1 Euphorbia schlechtendalii | reverse complement strand
TACTTAGTCGCAAAAAATTATCAGTTACAATTATAAAATATTATCACAAAACATCCATTATATGTGACAATTTTCCAAAAGAAATTCCACAAAATAAATTTTTGTGACAACAAATTTGTTATTGTAACGAATAATAGCTTTTTGTGACAACAATTATAGTGACGGTTAAATTATTGTCACAAATAGCCTGGTTTCTTGTAGTGGGAAGTGCTATTGTGCATTTCTCTAATAGCAGAATAAACAAAAAAAATCATACAATACCCAATCGAAAGTGAGCGAATCAAATAGATTGAAAATGGAACAAACTAAATTACAATGGTTAAGTTTGATTTTTGAACACCAAGGTATAATACATTTATACACTTAATTTATCTTTTATGCTCATAACACTAATCAATTTTCTAGCAAAAATAAAAAATATGAAGACCTTAGATCTAGTATAAGAGCTGTTATAACTAGATATAAGAATGAAATAAAACATTTATACAATTATTTTTCATTTATTTTCACAATAGTTTTTAAAATGCCACCAAAATCATATTATATATGCCTTATATCTTAGAAAAGAACTCTTATACCTGATATAAAAGTAATATAGTGTATTTATATATTCAATTCTCCTCTATGTCTACAATGCAATTACTTTTTTCCAGAAATATCATGCTATGAAGACCTTAAACCTAATCTTAAGAGTGGTTTAATATATTATTTTCAATGCATATCTTAAAATGCCAACAAAGTTCATGATAAGAAGGCATTATGCAATCCACTATATTCACATATGTACTCAGTTTCATAATGAAAACTAAGATAGTAAGGCCTTATATATGGTATACGAGTGGTATAAGGCCTTTCTACCACCCATTTTTATTTATTTTTGTACTTGGCAATTTTTATCGGATACCACCCTGAACTTTCAAAAGTTTCAATCAACCCCCAAACTTGGCAAAAGTGTACCATTTTGCCCCCTCAAAACCACATGTCAAATCTAGTATGAGAGGAAAAAATTAAAAAATGACATATTGAAAAGTCAAGTCAACTAAATTTTACTTGTGACATTGAGGGGGAAAAGTGGAAAACTTTTAGTAAGTTCATATGATTACTTGAAACTTTTAAAAATTTAAGGTAGCATCCTACAAAAGTTTTTGAATTTAGGGAGTTGTTGAATTAATTAGTCATTACTTTTTACAACAAATATTAAATTGAAGAAAAATCCATGGAGTGAAAGCCTTATGCATGTAATAATAATGGTATAAAATATTTATATATTATCCAATTCTCCTTTTTTGTTCACAACAATATTCTATTTCTTAGTGAAAATCATATTATGAAATTATACTTGGTGTCGGTATAAATCTTACTGTACCTTTAATTAAAAACTTCACTATCTAGAGTACAATATGACATGAAGACCACCACATGAACATAGTTCCTGCTATAATTTACAAAAGAAGTAGACCATGACATGATTCCCTCTTTTTCTATCCCTAAATGAATTATGTATGGATAAACTTCATGCTGCCAAATGAAATAAACATGGAAACAATATCTAACATGGTCTTGCAATTTTATATGATGCTAAAAGAGCTGACTACGTAATTACCGAAGAAAAAGAGCTAACTACATGTGTTGTCAACTTTATCGAGATGACAATTAATTAGCCCCCTGTGCAAATTAAGGTTTAGCCCTAATTTATACAAAAAAAATTTGACAAGTTCATGGCTCTTCACTTTCTTTTAATCTTCATCAAAGAACCAAAAATTCAAAGCTAATAATAAAACCAATTAATGGAAATCAACAGGATCAAACTTATAAATCAGTGAACGTAGCACCAAGTACAGATCGAGCTTATGAAACGAAATAAAAAATCAATTTTATAACTCAGTTCATAAGACATACAAAACTTAGAAAATGATGTTATTGTATGCTGGTATGGCCCAACTTTGAGTCCAAAATCTTGTATTTGGCTAAATGCCCTATTTAAATTTAAATATAATATCTGATTACATTTTTTTTATGTTTCTTAAATGGTATGAGATCTAATTTTTAGACCCAATTTCAAATCTATAATTTTTTTACTGAAAATTTGGAAACAAGACCTTGAGAAACGTAAATACACCTATAAATTCAGACATAACTAAAATCAATTGTAATCCCTGATCGAGTCAAGAGATGCTTGACCACTTTTCCTCTCTTTAGAATTTCGGCCTCTTCTTTTTCTTCTTACGTTTGTTCGGTTTATAGATTGTGGAATCGTATTGATATTCCAATATTTTTATATTTATGTTTATATACGTACTATAAATAAACCCTCAACATCAAATAATGTGCCAAAAATGAAGAAACAATTGCAATGTTGTACCACACAGGACCGTTCACTTTTCATTTCACTAGTCACTGCCACTCATCCTCTTTTTAAGATTCTTTCCATGTGTCTCTATTGTCCATACACCATTGTCCAACTTCATTGTTTTATTATTATTTTGCTATTTATTTCTAAGCAATACACTTAATTTAATAATATTTCCACTATCGGTTAATTTTTATATTTATCTGTTATATATAGCAAGGTTGGGATTTTATCTTACTATTTATGGACGAGATAAAGTTTTTTAAACATGGAAAAAACAAATTTTCCAACTAAACTTTTCACTTACGAAAAGTAGTAATATAATAATTTTAAATAAATAAAAATGGATGTTAAAATAAATTAAACATTTCAAGTTTGGATTCTAATATCCATGTTAAACTTTATTAGGAGTCTACCTAGAAGCACCTCACAATTAGATTCGAATAAATAATTATCGATTAGTAAAAAATGGTTTTACAAATTCGGAATGATTTGGGATACTTTTGTTAAACTATGCAGTTTTTTTTAGGTTCATGTATTTGGTAATTACATAAAAAAAATTCTTGAATTATCTTGTGTTTCAAAAATCAGCTTAGACGAAATTTTTAAGAACATCATCGTGGCTTTTTTTAGTCGGGTGATTTTAGACGTTTTGATCAATTAGGCTGGTTAGGCGGTGGATTTTTGGTACAATTTTCGACCTAGGCGGGATTTTTCAAAACTTGAGTATTTATAAAAAAACAATCCACTTTTTACTGTATCAAAATATGTATAAACAATTATAATTTGCTTCAAAAAATTTAATACTCTCTCTAATTCCTAATATTTGTTATTTTAGATTTTTTATTTTGATTCCTTTTACTTGTTATTTTAAAATATTAATGCATCATTGAACAAGATTATCCTAATTTACTTTTACATTAATAAGAAAAGATTAGGTGTAAATCCGCCTAGACGACACTTAGACCTCACCTGCGCCCGCCTAGCATAATTTAAAATATTGATTGTAAGCCTAAACATAATTTATCCAAAGAAAGAGAAATTTTAGATTAGTTGACCATCTATTCATTATAGTTCTAAAACAACCACTGGAAAAATTAATTTTAAAATTTGGTATAGAAAAAAGAATAAAATAATAAATAATTGCTTCTAAAGAAACAAAGCATGCATCTTCTTAAAATCTACAAGTGATTCTATTTGTACCCACCTATTTTTGTCTACCGATGCTTCAATTTTTTTTTTGGGCAAAAGTATCTATATAAGCTGGCATAACTCATTTGCTCATTTCACCATCATGATATACATGTTATCTATTTAATTCATATTTCATATGATCCATTACTTTTTGTTCTTATTCGGTTATAAATGTGCGTATTTTATATCTCTATTAATAATATTTTATGTTATATGTACTAAGAAGACAAAAAAAAAAGTAGAAAATTGCATAATATAAAGATTAAATAAAATAATTTATACATCACGAAGGATCATATAAACAAATAGACTATATCACACAATCTGAATTTTTTCTTCTAGTAAGAAAATATTTTGGATGGTTCATAATCATGATGGATGATGATAGTTGACTTTACTCACTGCATTGCAGTCATAAAATCATAAAATGGGCCTTTTTCCTTGAAAAATGGTCTTTGGTTACATGCTTTGTATCGCATATTAATATTATGATTTATTGATTTTTTTTTTTTTTTTTTTTGGCTAAAAAGTAAGAATATTGCAAGTGTATAATAAATTCCACTAGGCAAGTGGGATATTACATGTTGCCTGTCCTTATCATATCAGGCCTCTCTTTTTTCTCACTTGGTGATTATATGAGTATGGTTTAATAAAGATTGTCTTTCTCATTTAAGTATTTTTTTTTTCATTCCACTTAGTTTTTAAGCGTTTTACATGTTATTAGGTTCAAAACCTACAAATTTCATATGAATGATATTCATTGATTTTATTAACATAGCTGACAATTGTGAGTTTTATACCTATAATAAGTTTGGTTTAAAAGTAAGTTTAAATTTATTTATATGAAATTTATAAATCCTATTTATATAACAAAATGACATGATTTCCATTATGTAAAGAAACACCCAGTATGAATGCTTAGTAAGATTAAATTTAATGTATTAGAGTTCAATTTACATCAACATCACATAATCCTTTTTTTCTTTCTTGTACATGAGAGATTAAGGGCACAATATTTTTTAAAATTTATTAACAATCCAACGTATTTTCTTAAAAAAAAAAGTAGCCAACTTATAACATGAACTATCTTCAGTGAAGCTTAGTTATGTAACCAAAATTATGTTACGAGATTTAAATCTGAGTCTGCTTTTACATACTAAGCCCAGAATCTCAACTGAGTTATAATGAATATTTCATGAGATCGTCACTTTCTGTAAAAATTGAAATAGAAAAGTAAAGCCGCAGTTATGAGTTTATGAAGAAGGCTAATTAAAGAAGGCCAAATTCATAAAAGGAGACGTCTTCAAATGCATGACCTGTCCATCCATGCGTGGGATGGGACAACCTACCCTTTTCTAATTACTAACTTACTTGTTCTTTAGTTTTCATTAGTTCATAATTTAAAGGAAAAACTTATCCAAATTTGTTTTTTATTCATACACATTAGGTATTAGTTATAACTAAATTATTAGAAATTCGTAAGTGATTATCATGTTGAGAGATGTCACATTTTTTTTTTTTTTTTTTTTTTTTGCAAAAAATACCTAACGTTTCACATTTTTTTTAATTCTAACATAACCTGACATATTAACAAAATTAAATATTTCGTTGTGTCGCATCACTATAGTCAACATTTACTAATATTATTTACATCTGCCATTGATATACGCTATTTTATACTATTAAATCTGCATTTCTAAATGGCTTTTCAACTGGATTTTACATCAATTTGCCATGAAGATTTTATTTGGTTAATAATTTCAAGCCATAAAATTTTAATCCAACTTTAAACTTCAATTTATATCAATTACATTTTTCATACTCATTCATGCATTTCAATATCAATTGTTTTATTTGATGTTGCATAAATTCTTAAACCGTTTATTTTTTATCATGTCCTTTTAGAATATTTTTTTCATCCCGTTTTTATTTTTAAAACTATATCATATTGACGTGCTTTTTCAAAAATTTTATAATAAATTTTCAAAGAAGTTGTCTTATAGTTTTCATGTACTTTACCGGTAATTGTTATAGTTATTTTTAAAACAACTACTCCCTCCATCTACTAAATATTGTCATTTTAACTAATTCCCAGTTTTTAAATAACAATAAGCCAAATGAGTTGATTTACTAACTTAAACTTTCATAAATATCGTACTCTATTTTCAAGACTTCATTAGTATGTTTATATATTGATTCTTATAGTCTTATCATTTTGTTATTGGAGATTAAAATATGATTATCTTGAAAGTTGAACAAATTAATAGGGGTAGGAATGGAAAACTTAGAAAAAAATACATTGAAAATACAAAATGATAATAAAAAAGAGACATCAAAATCCCTCTATTATTTAGTAGACAGAGGGAGTAGAAGAGAACGGTTGTCATCTATTAGAAAACTTTTAGACATTTATTAGACAACTATAAGCCATATATTGGATAACTATTGGCCATCTGTTAGACTACTTTAAGAAAATTATAAGTCATAACGTCATATATTTGACAACTAAAGGATTTCTATTAAACAAAACTATAAGAGAAGTAAATCATTTGTCAGGCAACTAAACCAAAAACCATCTATCAATACCATTTGTCAGGCACAATCAGTGTTATAATCCTTGTGGCATATTATTGGTATTATTTTTGTGATATGTTATTCTTCATTCAAATTGGCACGTAATTCGCAAGATGGTGTTCAACACCGATGTTAGCAACTACTTCATCTATCTTAAAATAACCATCGTTTTAAAGTTGTTTGTTAATATCGGTGTCTCATAAATTAAACAAATAAAAGTACTTATTTATCCCTTTGACTTTTGTTAATTTGAAAATTGATTAGATACCATATCTTTTTTGTCATTTTTAATGTGCATTAAATGATGGTAAAATAGATAAAATGTTTAAAAAAGTGCATTGTAATCCGAAAACGACACTTATTTTTAAAAAAATTTCAAGTTCTTGAAAAGACAATTATTTTAAAATGGATATGGTACTTTATATTACGAATTAGTCATTTAAAATTTATATTGTGGATTTACCGGTGGAACTATTAATTATTTGCTAATTGCAACTTGCGCAAGGCTAATGTCCGACTAGTGCAATTATTTAATACTCCGCCGGTTCCTATTATTTGTCATAAAAGATTTTTCATCGAAATCAACAAGACATTTAATGCACTATAAAATGATTATTTTATCATTTTTACTTTATAATAAAATTCTCTATCTTCTTAATTACTAACTTATAAATTAATCTATACAATCTCTTTTCTAATTAATGCAAGGGTAAATTAGGAAAATCTTGTTAAGAAATGCATTGATATTTTAAAATGACAAATATTAGGAAGTAAAGTAAAAAGTCTAAAATGACAAATATTACGAACCGGAGGGAATATCTACTAAATATGTTCAATGTTAATTGATCATTTTTTTTTTTTAAGAATAGATCGTATTATCTCATTTCTTAAATGTTTGCATGATATGCACCTAACAAACATTTATAATATGGCTATTCCACGACAGAAAACAGGTGGGGATGGACTATGTGTAAAAAACCTACAATCAAATGCATAATTACGTGTCACTTTTTGATTAATTTTATCTTTCATATATGTCAAAAAAATTTTAACTCTTCAATTCAGAAGGTGATAAATGGCATTGAGCGACTCACGATATGAAATTTATAAAGCTGTGAGTAACATCTCGTAAAATGTGCCAAATTCAGATGGCTAACTATAAAAAAATCCTTTTTCCTAAAAATAGATAAAGAAATATGTTGGATTGAGTATAACTTAAATAATATAGTGAAACTTTTAGAAATTAGATTTGATAGGATTTTAATATATATTTATGTAAATATATTAAATTTCTACATAAACACAATTTTTTTATTGCATGATTCTAAAGTACGAAACAAAATATTTTGGGAAAACAAGTTGAGATGAAAAGTGCAAAACTAGTGCAACTTTGAACTTTGGACCTTCCCCCGACAATAAAGTTTCTGGGACTTTAAATGTTAACATAAATTTTTCTTTATTAAAAATAGAAACATAACGCAGATTTCTAAAAAAAAATTACCAATATAAAGTAACGATAAATGAAATATTATATTTTCTGATAATCGTCACTGGCTGGGTTAACCTCCTCTTTTATTTTTTTACGATAGGAATTCAAATAGGCTTAAATTTTAAACACAGGGACTCCTAAATTCTTTTTTCTTATGTGTTAATTGATATGCACAAAGTTTACTTTAAAAAAATGAGGTAGATTATAGTACTATTAGGACCTTGGTTAATAATCAAGCATAAGGTGTGTATGATAGCCTCAATATGATGCGTCATTTTTATGATGTTTGTATAAATACATTATACTCTTCTTGAATTTTACCAATTAATTTATACGTTTCAATCAAACTATAACTTCCCTTGTTGATTTCTATAACTTTTTTCTTTTAAATAATTTTTTATTTGACAATTTTACCCTTAAATTTTTGTTTCTTCATTTATCTTATTTTTCTTCCATATTTTCATAACAAAAATCTATGAAGTTGTACATTTTAAGAAAAATGGGATATTTTCTTGAAAAAAAAATTTGGAATGAGTTATTTTAGTTGTTAATTTTTAAATAATGAAGAAATGAAATTCTTATCCTTTCATTTCCAAATTACACTAATTTGAGATCAACTTTAAACATAACTTTTTAATTCTCGTTTAATAAACAACTTATATATATTGACATAAAAATATTTATCTATATTTCTTATTGTTGGGGTTTGGGCATCCAAATGTAATTTAAAACACTATCGCGATCCATATATGCAAACACTTTTTTTATTATTACATTATTTCAACACTAAAACATATAGTAATTAGTTAAACCTTGTACTCCTTTGTGATAACATTGAATTATCTATTAAATTACAGCAACTAATAAATAAAATTATCTTATGAAGACTTGATCAGCTAGTAAAACTATTTTGCAATGGCATTCCTATTAAATTTGATTAAACGTAGTGATTAATTAATTATGAAAAGTTAGTAAAATAAAAATTAATAACTAGACATTGATTACGAAAATTTTTAGATTCAAACTTTCATAGATGTTGAAAGAAAATATGTGACAAAAATAAGATTAATTGACAAACAAAAATATAATGGCAATTTAGTCAAATAAGAAGTGATTTGGATGGAAAAATTATAAAAGATAACATAAGAATTTTATAGTTGGATGGAGATAAAACATAAGAAGGTATAAATTATATTGACAAAACTCAGGGAGGTAATTATGTATTAGTGCAAACGTCAGGGATGTAATAATTATACATTTTTTAACATATTCTTAAGATTGTGTGAGATCACAACGAAGCTTTAAAAATCGTTAGGAGTTAGTTAGACATTTAACTCCTGGAATGCCTCGTTGGAGCTTATTGGATTTGTATTTTTATAATTTTTGTATTTTAATAATTTCACTTAAACATATTAAAATTATAATTTCAATTGAAAAATGTAAATTATACTATAATAAAATATAAATAAATTAAGATAAAAATATTGAAAATATAAGTACACTGTCATTTTGCACAAAATATTTTCATTAAAAATACAAAAACATTTTATAAATTCTATGCATTTATCCGTAGTATATCAGAATTTAGACCAAATGTTGACATAAATTATTTATTGGAGGTTCAAAATCCAGATTTCCATGGTAAGAACACATTCATTTAACTGGTTAAAAAAATTCATTATAATAATATTAAAAAACGATATCTTTAAAGGCGACAAGTTTTGAAAATCAGGTTAGGCAGTTATCTAGACGAGATTAGGTGTCAACTGAAAAGGTTTTTTAAGTTAATATTTTCCTCATGTTTTAATAGACAAGGCCAAGAATTTCTAAAACACTGGCACCGCTGAAAAAAAAAATCGAATTACACGGCTCTTGAAAGGCAATAAATCGGTCAAATACTGCATAGATATGAATCCTTCGTGGTAATGCAATTGGGTTATTTTTTTATTTTTTATTTACCATATTTTTTTAAAAAATTTAAGTACTATGAATCAATAATTTTGCAAAACTTAAAAATTATGTATCTTTTTTTCTTTTACATAAAAAAGAGAAATATTTTTTCCTCTTACCATTTTTTTAAGTTGGTTTTGTCAACCCTTATAACTACATTCTCTTTCTTATTTATTTTTAATTTAGCAACTTTAAACGTCTACATCTCACAAATCGTTGATTTTTTCGAATCGACGTTTTAAAATATTTTGTTCGTCTTAACTTTATTTTTAAAAAGACATACACTTTGTTTTTTTTAAAAAAAAATTAATGTTCTGCACTGTCATGAAGGTTTTATAAATGGTGTAAAATTGTATAATGAATATATATGGATTTTTTTCTCCTTTATGTTCATAATAAGACCGATTTTCCCATAAAAATCATGACATGAAGATCTTAAATCTGATATGAAAGCTCTTATACATGGTATAATAGTGGTTATTTTTACAACAAAACTCACTTTCTAGTAAAAAAATTAATTTATCGTAGTCTTATACATTGTATAATAGTTGTATAATACCTGTTTTTACTATTTTTTCATGAAGGCATTATACATTATATAAGAGTAGTATAATATATTCTATATATTCTTTTTTACATAACATTATACCACTCTTATACAATGTATAACGGCTTCATAAAAAAATTATGATTTTTATTATACAGCTATTATACTATGTATAAGATTGCGATAAATTTTTTATTTTTTCGAAAAATTCAAAGTTTATGTCATTTTAAAGATAAAATTAAAACGAACAAAATATTTCAAAGCGTCGATTCAAAAAAATGAACGGTTTGTGAGATATGGAGGTTTGAAGTTGCAAAATTCAAATTAAATAGGAGATAATGTAGTTACAAGAGAATAAAGGTAAAAATAAAAAAAATCTAATAAAATAGCAAAATAAATAAAAAATTTTCATTATTATAAAAGCAATAAAACCTAATTTTTTCAGATATATGACTTAATTACCCAATGCAATTTACTCTCTCTCAATCATTTTCCTGCGGGCTTCATTTAACAAAGTTGAACTGCTTTTATTGGCCCAAAATTTCAATAAAAGGTGGATCGGGCTTTCAGAAAATAATCAATTGTGCTGATCTAAAAACACAACGCAAAATACATCATTATTTACCTTAAAATCATTCAAGGTAAAAGAACTTTCTCTTTACTAACATAATAGTACATTGAATTTCAAGACTTAACATGATGGTATACAAACTTCACACTTTACTAATATATTATTGATCAAAGTTACCTTTGATCACAAATTTTACCTTTGACTTTGTAAAAACAGGTAAACTTTCTTGTTTCTTCTAATTTTTTTTAATTTCTTCATTTTTTTTGTCTATCCCTCCAATCTTCTTCTGATCCTGAAATGGACATGGTTAAATTAACAGAGCTGCAATTATAAAGTTGTTTCCATTCACCTCTCAATTCCTAATCTCATCCTACGTGAGGCCATTCCTAATCTCTTCCTAAGTGTGGCACTAATTCATTTCTTCAATAAGCCATTCAATAAGCCACATCCTCATCTTCCAAAATCCGAACAGCAACGGACAAAACTTCACAAATTCCAATTTTACTTGGCTTTCTAAGTGGAACCCTCGCATCCTTTTCCAGCTGAAAACTCTCACACTCTAAAACTAAATCAATCTAATGAACAAGGAAGATTTTGTCCAAAGACAAAGGTCAAAATGCAATCGAGAGAATTGTTCTCTGGTTGTGGAAAATATTGCGCATATGATCTGACAATAAAGACGAATAAGACGATGAGGTAAATGGGTTAAATAGTGAAGAATTGACGCTAACTCCCCAAGGAGAACATATAGATTGGCTTATTATTGAGGAGAAGGTTCGTCCGGACTCTATCTAATAAAGATGAAGACAACGATGAATTGGTGTCGTGGGAGAGGAATGAAGGATCCAAAGAGGCAACACAAATTTTAGATCAAAAGTGAAAAATTTTATAGTTTACTTGTTTTGAAACAAGTCAAAGGTAATTTTCTCGTCAAAGGTAATTTTGATCAAAATGTTAATAAAAAATGAATTTTGTATATCATTATGTTAAATTTTGAAATTTACGTACCATTATGTTAGTAAACGGAAAGTTCATGTGTCATGAATAATTTTGAACCTCATTATCTCCCTGAACTTGGCTCGAATCGTCAACCACCCCATGCCTCAAGGACCCCTTTACCCTTTCAACCATTAAAAGTGAACCAATTTAACCCATTCAACTTGTAAAAATACACTAGATTGTCCCACACATGCACACGTGTCAACTTTCAATTTGAGAAAGAAAAATGATACATTTAAAAAATCAAACCAACCAGAAGTTAACATGTGATATTTAAGTAGCAAACTAGTGCAATTTCAAATTAAGGGGCGTAACGAGACCTTTTTAAAGTTGTAGGTAATTTAGTGGATTGATGATTTATTAAGCAAGTTAAAATACTAATATTTTAAAAAAATAGACATTGGGTAGAGGCATTTTTTAGGGTAACAGGCTTAGCGGTATTATTAGCCTAGTAGTTACAATTTTAACTGATAATTACATTTCCTACTTAACTAGTTTCCTTGAGCAAATGGAGGCAGTGGAAATGCAAGACAAATTGACCGATATTTATTCTCCATCAGTCATCTTACAAGTGGAATCAGCAAGTATTCGGCATAGAATAGCTGCAACAACAACAACCAAAATTCTTATAAGATAAAAAACTTGTAAATAAGTTTATTAGAGTTGAAAGCGTAGAGTTAACGACCGACAGACTTTTAAGTATAAGAACTTCATTCTAAAGGAAGAGATGTTTTTTACTTCATTTGTAACCAAGATAATATTCGGAATTCCGAACCCAATTTCCTTAAGGGCTCGTTTGGATGGCGGAATGGAATAGAATAGAATAGAAAATGAATGCAAAAATGCCACACGTGTCCGACATCGAAGAAAATAGCTCAACCTAATTTTCATTGGAATCACAGAATAGATATTCCTCTTTGAAGTGAAAGAACAACTATTCCGTGATTCCCATAAAAACTAGGAAGAGTTATTCTCTCCGACATCGGACTCATGCATCAACATTTTTGCATTCATTTTCAATTCTATTCCATTCCGCCAACCAAACAAGACTTAAAGTGTATTTTTTAATAAAAATAGTGATGGTAATACCAGAAAGATACCTTCCAAATAAACATGTAGCAGGAAGTGATTGCAGCTTTGCTTTGAAGATCAACTGATTTGGCGCGGACCCAAAGTATTGAAGCCAATATCACATGCCCCATAACCTAAGTCAATGTGCATAATTGAGAAATAAGCTTATGGGTCTTGAAATGATGAAAATAGTTCAAGTCTTCTTTTAAACAAATGCTTGTCACTTGTTCGTTCATCTCTAAACATGGCAGCTTTTCCATTTTAACGCCTTGAACTTCACTTTGCCTTCACACAAAAACCTAATAGGCCCCTCAAGTTGGCATAAACTTAAAAAAATCAGCGCGTGGCCGACACGTGCAACGATGTGGTAAAATGCATATATTTCGATGTCACGCCATCGACATCAGAGACTAATTTGAGTTGTGGAAAGTCCAATTTGGTGTTTTCTTCTTCATTCTTCTTGTTTTTACATAAAGAGGAGTTATTCTCTCTTTTTTACTATAGATTTTCTCAGCAACCAAACAAATTTTTTCCGTTAATTAGTTATGTTTAAACCACAAATTGCGCTGATGTTGAAGAGAATGCCATTAATGACTTAAAATGAGTAATTAACCACTTCACGCATTTGAAATAGGGAAAGTGATATACACACGCGTTTATGCTCACTTGAGGGGGCTGCCAGATGCGATTTTACCAAGTTCAGAGTGTTAATTGAGGCAAATTGAAGTTTGGGACGATAAAAGTAAAAGGCTACCAAGTTTAGGGGGTAGAATATGTATAAGGCCTTCTATGTATCCAAAATACATTGAGAAGATAACACATACCACCTCGATAAATCAACAAGATTAAAAAATTAAATGCATCCGAAGCTTCTGAACTTTCAAAAGTTCCATATAACTCTTAATTCCATGTGTAAACTTCTGGTAGGTTTGACTTTTCAAATATATCATTTTCATGATTTTTTTCTGTCCATTCAGATTCTGCAGTGTGTCATCGAGGGGACAAACTGGTGCACTTTTACAAGTTTAGTAAAGACGGACCCACATAGTAATGAGTAGGGGTCCCAGCCCACCCTCAGTTTGAAAGTTTTATAATAATACATATATGATTCGTTTGGCTGGCGGAATAGAATGGAATAGAATATGATAGAAAATGTATGCTAAAACATCAAGTATGACGCATGATTCCGACGTCGGAGGGAATAGCTCCTAATTTCCATGGAAATCACGAAATAGCTATTCCTCTTTAAAATGAAGTAATAACTATTCCGTGATTCCCATGGAAACTAGGACGAGCTATTTCTTCCGACGTCGGACTCATGTATCATATATAACTTTTATGCATTCATTTCTTATTCTATTTCATTCCGCCAACCAAACAAGACCTTAATGTTTGATGATTAAAGACGGAAAAAGGTAATCATAGATGGTTGGAGTGAAGAGCTAAACCCCCTCCATCTGAGTTCGGATCCTAGTCCTAGCGTTCTTTTTGTTTTTCTTTTTTTTTTTTCCTTTGTTAACTTCCTTTTAACTCCCTCCATCCCGAGTTCGAATCATTGTGGCGGCTTTCTTATGCTTTTTTTTTTTGGTTTTTTTCCCTTTACTTTTAACTTGTTTTTCATTTGTATAATTGTATGTTCATTTTATCATAAGTTATATTCTTTTAACTTCATTAAATTTTTTTTTCATATTTATATCCCTTTCATTTCTCATATTTATGTTTATGAAATATTAACTGCAATGTCTCTTAAATTTATAGTATTAAAAAATACATGTTTATTAGAATGCTCAAATTCGATTAAAGATTTGCAATTTTATCTCTAATATGTTATTAAATTCTATATAATTTCTATTTAATAAATTTATTTTATTTTGAAAGTAAAACCATTGAAAGTTAAGTTGAGCATTCAATTTCACATGATCGAATCTCAACATTGGAACCTATAATTTTTCAAAAAAAAAAAAAACGATTGTCTAATTATCAATTTGTCATTCTATAGTTATTCATCTCAATATTAATCAAAACTATTATATATTATTATATTTGTTGCTTTATCAGAATGTATATTTTTTTAATTATGCTCAGTAATTTCTTGCCCCCCTCTCTTCCACTCTGGCGGTCCGTCCATGAAGTTTAAGGGTTTTGTAAGTTAAAGGGGGATAATGACGTTTAGGGACAAATTCAATTGTATTAGCCACATTAAAATATACCCATGACACGAATATAAAAGGACGATAAGAGGGTGAAATTACCGTAATATACTTGCTCCAGGTGCACGAAGATGCAGCTCCAACACAAATGGCAACACCGTAAGCCATTTCAAGAAGAGAAATGCACGTCCAGAAAACCTGGTCAATTACAAACACCTAAAAAGTATTAATCAATATTGCACGTTGAAGTTCTTATTATAATACGGGTACAGAAAAAACTGACCCTCTCTTGGCCTAAGCGAACAGTAAATGATCGGATCCCAAATATTTTATCTCCTTCAATATCAGGTATGTCCTGCATAGAACAAAATTAGGTGAAAGATTTCAAGCAGGCAACCAAGAAAAAAATTTAATTGACAACAAATAAATTCCTGGCTAAATGCATCATAAGCTCCCCCGACTTGTCTCATTTAGCCTAATGTAGCTCCCTCAACTTGGTAAAAGTGCACCAGTTTGCCACCTAAATACCAGGTGTCAATTTTTTGTTGGTTTGACTTTTCAAAGATGCAATTTTTCTGATTTTTCTCTCACCAATCAAAATCTGGCACTTGGTTTCATGAGCAAATTGGATCGTTTTTTAAAAGTTGTGGGAGCTACGAGGAACTTTTCATAGTTCAGGAGGGCAGCATGGGAAAATAGGACAAGTTGGGGGAGCTGGTGATGCATTTGGCCTAGATTTTTCATACCTTGAATAATGCTATAACAACCGAGAAGAAAGTCATGAACGCTGTTGCGAAAATTAGAGGTCTAGAAAAGACAGCAGGTCTTCCGTACACATGGGTCTGGAAATTCAGAGGTTAAGAACTTGAATCTGAAATGAATTAAATTTAGGTTTTTAACAGCTATTATTATTTAAGTTGTGAATAGAAAATACCTGCATGTGCAAATAAAAGGCAAGCTGCACAATCACTGCCCGAACAGCTAGAATGCACAGTGCTGCAACAAATGCAAATCTTTTCCATCGAAATAGGGGCAACTGAAATCACAAAGATGTTTGCAAAACAATTATGTTTGGCTTAAACATCAATAGATACATGAACTTGTTCCGAAAAACCTACTATCCTTCTGAACTTTCAAAAAGTGCGTCATTTTTGTCACATGAACACCACGTGTCCACCTCTGGTTGGTTTGACTTTTCAAAGATGTAATTTTTCCGATTTTCTGTCTCCGATCAAAAGTTGGCACGTGACGTTAAAGGAGGAAAGTGGTGCATTTTTTGAAAGTTGAGGGAGATGCGTAGGTTTTTCGGGATGAATGCAGGTACCTACTGATGCATTATGCCTTTAAGTTAGGTAGACAAAATAAGGCAGAAAATTCGAGTTGGTGAGTAAGTTAGAACAACTTTGTATGCAGTTGAAATGATTAAAATTGTAATATCAAGATTAAGCTGCATGAAATTTGGTAGAACTAACTGCTAAGGAATCAAAAGTGATCCATATCTTTTATAACTTACATTGATTGAGTATGCTGTTCCAAGAACAAAACTAACGAAAAGAGCCCAAAATAATGGCCATGAACCAACAACCCATCCAACCCAAAAACTCTGCATCAGAAAATCAATTGTTACAACTATTTTTATAAGCATTAGAAATTGTGCAAAATCATATCCCACCACAACTTAACTTTCCAAACCTTTTCGCTCAGTGGCCATAATTTCTCAAGAAAGAAAAAAAATAATGGAATAAAGAATATCCACTTGTCACCATTCGCTATTTTCTTCTCTAGTTCATTGATGCATAGATTAATTAAAAAAGAAAGAAATATGAGTAAATTATTGGCTGTCTAGAGAAATGTAATACTTTTTCAGAACATGATTTGGTTAAGTTAAAGCATAAAGAAATTCCTATTTGAAAATTTCACTTTTGCAACTGATTTCCGATTTATTGACTGAGTTACTATAGCAATGTGCCAAATGGGGAAAAAGTAGAAAGCAAAACTTCAAGGCATTGAAAAACTTAAAATATGTATTCCATTTTATAAACCAATGATAAACTGCCTTTACTTGCTAAGACAGCAGAAGAGAATATATGAGACACTAACTTAGCTGTTATGTATCTATGCATAATAAAGAAAGATTACCAAAAGAAATATATTATATCTTAGAAAATTGTTACCATCAAAGAAAAAGTTGTAACAATCATGATTCCAGTGGCCAATGAAAACTCTCCAGATGCCAACGGAAGGTATGGCTTGTTAACCTGCAAAGGAAGATGAGGAAACTTACATCATAAGAAAACAAAAACAAGCCTAACTATTTGAAGACAGCGTATAGAAGATCATTACAGGCAGGCATGGTATTGCTTTGAGTAAGCTTACCTTGTCTATTTCAATATCTGTCAACTGATTTAAGCCAACAATGTATATATTCATCATGAGGGCCGCAACCACAGCCTGAAAACAAAAGTTATAAACAACAACAACTAAATAAATCAAGAGCTATTACAATTGACTCATCATCACCTCCAAAACCCCTGTCAAGAAAATCGGAGAAAGATCTGAAAGATTCTGAACAGCTAGGAGAGAAACTGACACAATGCTCAAAGCCTGTTCAGATGAAAAAGATCTAGTGAGACTTAGCCTTCTCTTTGTTTCAACTTAATTTCTCCTCAGATGTTTTAAAAATGGATTTTGTTATGGATATTTATCAGTGCTTTAAGTAAGATCAGAGCCATCAAAATAAAACAAAACAAACATTCGTCTTATATAACATTCAGATGATTGAGCTTCAACTTAACCGTGCCAATAACGGTGTGAGGGCGAGAAAATCGATAGAAAGCATGTAATGTATCGAGTATATGTTTGGAAGTATTCTTAGCATCATGTTCTTCAGACTCAGATTCTAAAGGTTGTTCAGAGGTGGCATGAACCATGAAAGTAGTAGCATTTTTGTAGTAAATTTGAGATCTATCCCTAAGATGATGTCCACAAGGAGCATTTCTTCGAGTGTTATAAGAAACTTTAGCTGTAGCTACAGAACCTGCCATTGCAACATATTGCCAACAGGTCAGAGAGTGAACCCCATGCAACTGCATGAAAGTAAGAAAGGTCAAAATTATTTTTTAGAAAGTTAAAGTAAACTAAAGTAATGTAATATGATCTAGGCTGAATGCATCAACACACCCCTGAACTTGCAAAAGTTTACCCCACAACACCACGTGTCAACTTCTGGTTTTAGGGAGAAATTTTGTATAATGGCATCTTTGAGAAGTCAAATCAACCATGATTTGTCTAGTGGTGTTTTGGGGGGGGGGGCGGCTAGTGCAACTTTGCCAAGTTCAGGTGGCTATGTGGAATTTTTGAAAGTTCAGGGCGCCATCCGGAAAAATTTGCCAAGTGGTCTTCATATAGTTTGCCTAAAATCTATGTTATGGAGTGTTTATACCATGGTCCTAGACCAATGATGTGGATTGTGGTCCATACACTAGGATCTTGACATGTGTATTAGTGGGGTCCAAATAATTAAAACTCTACACACATGTCAAGATCCTAGTGTATAGACCAAGATCCATTTCATTGGTCCAGGACCATTGTACAAATTCCCCTATGTTATGGTGCCTAGACCGGGTTCTACTAATAGGACGATGGCAATGCAGTTGACTCTGAAACTGCAAATTCTATTTCTTAGACTTTCATCCAACAACATTCAGAACTAACTGTGAAATCTCTCACGATTGAAGTAAACTCAACTTGCTCAAAATTCATGCTTCATGTTCTAACGCAATAAAAAATATCAGAAAATAAATTCTACCAAGCCACAACATCGTTTCATATTCCGCAGCAATATAGCTACAAAAGAAACAATATGAAATAATATTTAACTCAAGAAGGGAAAAACTTAGAAGCCATTCTTATATAACTTACTTCAGTACTACCATATGGTTGGATCATCATTTGTAAGCTAATAACACAAAATCAGATTCAATTCAACTATACACTCTCTAATTCTATGTCTTTACTCCTTTTCTTCCCATGAATTTTGAATTGAAACCACGAAATATAAGCAGGGAACTAGATTAAAGAGAACTTACTAGGAAAATGACCTAATTTGAAATTGTTACTACTCCAGCAACTCCCACCTATTATCAAATGAAGCATATCAAACTTCGAAAAAAAAAAAAAAGAAAATTTAAGCAAACAAAATTACAAGGACGACGTTCCAATGGCAGCTTACTAGAAAAGGAAAACATACCAGAAGTGAGTGAAGAAAAATTAGGAACAGATCGAAGTAGCAGAGACTCCATATTTGACGAAGAAACCAATGTTTCTTCAATCGATGCTCTCTGCTTTTACGGCTGTGCTTCAACGGAGAGTAGACAACAAAATGGAAAAGGGACAGACATTGATGTATTGTGTGGTTTTGGAATTTGAGACTCTACTTTTCTTTTGTTATACTTTCTTGTTTGTTTCTTTTGTACCGTTTCTTTTACATCACCAAATTTACATGTGAATAAAATAGGGTGTTACTAAGCGTGGCACCGTTCAACAGATAAAATTACCTTTGAAGTGAAATTTTTTTTTACCCCTGACCGGAAATGAATATCCGACCACTGCAGGTTGGCCGGCTGGCGGAAACTTTCGGCCAAGCCAAGGCTTGGCCAGAAACATAATTCGGCCGGTCCATGGCATATTCCAGCCACGCCATGGCTTGGCCGAAATTTTATTTTGGCTAAGTCAGCTTGGCCGACATTTTTTATAGGCCAAGCCAAATTTCCGGCCGAAATTTCCAGCCAAGTAAAATTTTTTAATTTTTTAACTGCAAATATAAAATTTGACAACAAAAATATATTTCATGATCAATGAATTCCATTAACACAATAAAATATAAAGTTCATATTATTAAAAAAATAAGTACAAATCTAATTACATAATTGTTGTCATTATTGCAACCTCCAAGTATATAAATATTCTCACCCAATCACACTATTTTTACGATATAAAAACCATGTAGAAGCAATCGGAGGAAGTGGACAATCTTCTTGTAAATTCAATCTGAAGAAGTGTTTCAAGATCGACCCGGTATGAGCAATACATATTTCGGCACACGAATCATTCGCGTTTAATGTCGTATACAAAGGCAAAATGGTGAAACAAGAATGTCTAGCAGTGGGCACAACTGAGTAACTTATATATATAAACGCAACATTATATACTGTTACAATAGTGAATAAGTCCTCAATTACATGCATACAATACCTGTCATTTTGAGTCTATGAACCGCCCGCCCAACTGATACGCTCAATGGCTGCATCGATTCCGTCAAAGTAGATTGGTTCGTAAATGTCATGTTTGACAATTAGCTCATTACTGAGATTGTTTTCGACATATTGATAGGCTTCATCGTTGTTGTAAATGTAGGATGCAATAACTCGAAAACCGCAATTGTCATCTGATTGCACATTAACCACACCTTCAATGAATGGATGAACAATCATTGGAATGTATTGCGTGAAGTTAGAAAAATGGAGGGGAACTCCACCTGAACCAGTGAAACAAAACAAATAAGTTGTAAATGATAAAATATGAAAAAAATAATTAAAATTATTTTATTTAAATCATCGAATTAGCGAGTTCACACCATAACTTGATGCATTGTTTATTGAGGAAAAAGAATCAATCCCGGTTGAACTATTATGATGAGTGGACCTGTTGGAACATCCACGACCCCTTGAATTATGCTCCCAAGAACTTTTTTCATGTCGGTTTGACGTATTCCCTTTTGATCTTCCTCTTACATTTTCGTTCACCTCAAGTTCAACACAATCAACATATTCAAGGTGAAGTTGTTCTTCCAGCACACTTGCCATTTTCTCCACAATAATAGGATATACGTTTCTACCACGTTGACGATATTTGCAAGATGTCGGTGAGCCTCTAACGGATACCTTGAAAAAGCATCTTCTGATTGATCCACCCTTGCTTCATTAACCATAAGCATTTTCCAAAAAGGGTGGATTCGTTCAGTAGAGATACCTGCTCTTGCTCGTATTGCAGCAAACAACTCACACGCACATGGTAGACTATGAGTTATCTGCAAAGCGCAATAACAATATTCCCGTACTTTGGCTCCCCACTTTAGCATCAATTGGTATTCATCAAACATGATTTTTGGGCATAATGAGAAGCATAAAATGATAACAATGTAAAAGGAATCTTGATGTGACCTCACATTGTTTTGTTCTTGACCATTCAAGTTCAACTCTAAAAATGAACAAATAGTAACATAATAAGTAAACTATTAAAAAATGTCAAAATACAGTCATAACATTAGTAAATGTACTTACTTTATGTTTATTTCTTGTGATTGAATCTGTCTATCAACCTTCGTCCATACAATATCTAGAGCTCCAGTTGATGTATGCAGCCAATCCTTTAGCGATGCATGTTCACTCTCCATCCTACAATTTGACGTATTCTCCAAGTGTAAAACATTATTCGTCCATGTCGGAATGAGCTATCCTTTATAAATAAGCCATGTATCCGTGAGATATGATATCAAGTCAGGCCATCTCCTATGCCACGAATCCATCAGAACTACAAGATTGACATTGTATTCTTCCACTGTTTATTGTTTAGAAACTTTCTTCCAGTTATCATTAGCCATCCTTTGGGCCTCATCCCTACTTCTAACCACCCTGGTAATCCTATTTTCAACATCCATGTGAATATGCCAATCACAAAGAAAATGTGCAATGTTTGAAAATAGTTCTTCTATAGGTTTGAAAAGACCCAACTCCCATTTTGTAACAATTACAGTAAGGTGAACATCATCTTGAAACATTTGCCGCAGTTTATCGAGCGCCTATGAGAAACTGGTTGCCGTCTCATCTTTCATTATTGCCCACGCAATGAGAAAGTTTTTGTTATCAAGAGTAACCCTCACAAATTCTATCATAGGCATCTTGTATCTATTTGTTTTGTAGGTAGAATCGATGCATACGTAGCAAGGAAATGTCTACAACAAATTCATCGAGGTTGGATGCACCATGAACACATGAGTAAGAGCTCTCGTTTTCGAATCAGCAACATGCCAATGCAAGTACTTGCTTTTTATGCTAGAGGGAAAAACTGACCAATGATTTTTCGACCATTAAATGCTTTTTATGCAGCTTCATCTTTAAGTTATACACTTGGCGTATGTTAAATTTCTCATTGGGAAATTTATCTGTGAGGGCTGCCATGATATTTTTAGGCTTTGCTTGTGCTTCACTCATTTTTGCAATGGTTTGCTTAGAATCCTGGCTCATTGGGTTATGCTTTGGATGAGCAGTATCGTAGTGGTTCATGACATGGTTGTGCATACCATTGTATTCAGATTTGACTATAATTAACTACTTGGAAGTCCAGGTGCTCTGCTTTAGTTTTATTTGAAAAGAGCAACCACATTTTCAATTTTTGTGAATATTCGTTGGGCAACCGACAAGTTTTTATCTTTCCCTTTATACATATGACCACGAGTACATTTTAGGAGTTTGTTCTTGGTTGACTTCCAAGATGATATAACGAGCTAGAATCCAAATCCCTTTGAAATACTCCTTGCCCATTCAATTGCATCTTCTGCTATTTGAAATTGTGTATTTGTGATGAAGTGGCTACTGTAGTCAATGCCATCACCATCGTTTAATGGGGAAATAAATGCCATAGGAAGATAGTATGATAAGATGAAGAGAAATTTGGGAAAATATGTGAATCAATGAGAATTTCAGAATGACAAAGAATTTGGGAATAATAAATCTGTTGTAATAGATTGGTGTAGTGTGAGAGAAGAGAAACATATGGTATTATATATAGAATTTGGGAACACTAAAAAATATTGCTGTTGGGAATAGTAAAAAATATAGCTGTTGGGAATACTAAAAAATATTGCTGTTGGGAATAGTAAAAAATATAGCTGTTGGGAATAGTAAAAAATATAGCTGTTGGGAATTGTAAAAAGTATAGCTGTTGGGAATAGTAAAAAATATAGCTGTTGGGAATAGTAAAAAATAAAGCTGTTGGGAATAGTTAAATATATAGCTGTTGGGAATAGTTAAAAATATAGCTGTTGAGAATAGTAAAAAATATAGCTGTTGGGAATAGTAAAAAGTATAGCTGTTGGGAACAGTAAAAATGCAGTACCAAATTCAAAAAAAATAAAGCTATTGGGAGCAATAATGATGTTGAAAAATAATCAAGATGATTTGACAACACTCTGAGTTGGGAAAAGAACAGTTTACTTCAGTAATACTGAGTCTAACGCGGGAAAAACAAGAAAATGCAGTACCAAATTCTAAAAAAGTTGTTGGGAGCAATAATGATGCTGAAAAATAATCGGGACGATTTGACAACACTCTGAGTTGGGAAAAGAACAGTAAACTTCAGTAATAATGACTCTAACACGGGAAAAAAAAGAAAATGCAGTACCGAATTCAAAAAAATAAAGCTGTTTGGAGCAATAATGATGCTGAAAAATAACCGGGATGATTTGACAACACTCTGAGTTGGAAAAAGAACTATAAACTTCAGTAATACCGACTCTGACACGGGAAAAAACAAGAAAATGTAGTACCGAATTAAAAAAATAAAGTTGTTGGGAGCAATAATGATGCTGAAAAATAATTGGGATGATTTGACAACATTTTGAGTTGAGAAAAGAGCAATAAACTTCAGTAATAATGACCCTGACATGGGAAAAAAACAAGAGAATGCAGTACCGGATTAAAAAAAAATAAAGTTATCGAGAGCAATAATAATGCTGAAAAATAATCGGGACTATTTGACAACACTTTGGGATGGGAAAAAAATAGTAAACTTCATTAATACTCTGACAAGGGAAAAACAAGAAAATGTAGTACCAAATTCAAAAAATAAAGCTGTTAGGGAGCAATAATGATGCTGAAAAATAATCGGGACGATTTGATAATACTCTGAGTTGGAAAAAGAACAATAAACTTTGGTAATACTAACTCTGATATGGGAAAAAATAGTAAACTTCAGTAATAATGCAGATAAATATTAATAACAATAAAATAAATAGTCATTGATAACAATAATAATGCAAGAATGGGAACAATTAAAATTCAATACCAGAGTATTAAAAAAGAAAAGTAAAAAAATAACAATGGTTCACAAATTATCTAAAATAAGAGAAATATAATGAATCACCGTGATTCATTCCATGCCCTCAGTAACGCTTCGAATTGTGTTATCATTTCATTATGCTCCGGATATCCATTTTGCACTCATTATTGTAATCGCGTTCGTATACCTATTTGCAAATCGGTTCACCCACTACAAAAACATTTACAACATAAAACACTTATTACGTAACTGTAAAAAAAATTAAATAACTTGTAAATGAATAAATTTACTTACGTAATCACTGTTAGATCGAGGCTATGTAACATCATTTCTCTCCACGTTGATAAGGTAAGGATGTGAATGCTACTCATACCACCTAAGGTACTCAGGATTAGATGCATCAGGGTATTGATCAGTAACCTAAAAATGTGCAACAGACATACAACCATGATCGGAAAAGTAACCCAAGTATCCTTTGTCGTGCATAATGGATACTCAATCTTGTACGAAATGTTGTTCCAAGGTCTACATGTTTTCTATGGTGTCAATATAGGCATTGGGGTAATCTACTCATATCCTAACTGTCTCAGCACCCTCCAAGATATGTACGGCTCAATAATGTCACGATATTGTATCCAGCCTGTGTTAAAGGTCCGCGAAACAGCTTGATTAGGATTATGACCATATAGAAGCCACCTTACCTGCATGATTTACACGTTCACATCAACGATCATAATGATAGTAAAATCAATAATTTGAAACACATTAAAAGCTAAACAAAATTTTTTTATACCTCTGCTACAGTTATCTGATCAATGCGCATACGCAAAGCATTCAAACGGACACCCTTGCCCTCTACACGAGGTGCCCATGACATCACACTAAATTATCCTTCCCGAATAGGATAACGTGTATGAGGCAAAAACAAGGAAAATACTCATATATCCAAGCCTATAAGAGAGTCAAACATCTGCTAATTTGTCTACAATCACCTTGAGTAGCCGTTCCAAGCTGGCAATACAAGTATGCTAATGTAGTTGCCCCCCATGTATATTCACATACACAGTTCAACTCATCTTTCACCTCTAAAGCACAAGATGGTCGGATTCGGTTACCACTCTAATCTACAAACAAGGTTCCTATGAACATCAACCACATCCAGCCTGCATCTTAGCATGGGGTGGGCAATGGCCCTCACGATATCTCTCCGCTACTATCTTAGCAGGAACGACACCGTGCAACCATATTTCCTTCACCGTATCTTCCCCAACCTCAAGAATCTCCATCACTACATTCTTTATGTGATCAGTTCTGCCATCTTCCGTGACTATCAATTCATCAACAGAAATGCCTAAAATATAATGCACATATCATGCATCATAATAGTCATCTCTCTAAATGGCAAGTAGAAAGAATTCGTATCTGGCTGCCACCACTTAACAAAATGCAGAAATCAAATCCGCGTCAATGTGATCATACATAGTAGAGGGCAAGTGGCTCACCCTAGTCCTTTCGAGAATCTGCTTTCCTCTCCCATCCATCATCTCTAACCAAGCTCTTAGTTCTTTCAACAATGACAGTCTGTTATGACACTTCAAATGTTCCCTCTCATTACCCTTCCAAATCTCAGAAGCGACATGACCCAAAAAACTTGAAATCGTGTCAGCAACATACAGGCCACTAGTTATAGGCTCGGTAATTATCCACTTCCTCACATGCTCCCTACTACTCGAATAACTTTCTGTATTGAATTTCCCATCACGCTTTCTCCTAATCATACGAGTCTCATCCGCAACATCATTGTAATCATCCCTTACCTCTGCATCCGACATATCTTCATCTAACTCATAATCACTAGCTTGAAAAGATAAGTGAATCTGCTCCAACTGCATTGTGTGGTCTAGCAAAACTTGAACCTACTCTTGAAGTAGACATGGCAAGGGCAGTCTCCACAACACCCTCTGTCATTGCCCACTGCCTCTATCATCTCATAGACGCATTAATATCGCGAGCAGCTACACGCCATGGGTCCGAACCAATCACATCCTGTATTTAATAAACTAATATTCAATAAACAAATATTCAAAACAGTTAAAACATACTTCAATAAAATAATATAAAATAATATGTTATAAAATTTTTAAAACAAATATTCAATAAACTAAATATCTAGTATAAAAATATTCAATAAACCAATTATTGAGCAAACAAATATTGAATAGACTAAATATTTTTTCTACCAACTTTTTTTTACATTAAAAAATAATGTTATGTAATTTTTCAAATATGAAAATGTATTTTAAAAAAATTTAATAAATTTTGGTTGAAATACAGTTATTTGGGCCAAACCGAGGGCTAACCGGAATTAAATTTTGACCAGCCTTATGTTTGGCCGGAATCCGATTCTGGCTCAGCATATTTCTAGCTGGAATTTAATTCCAGCCATAATCATAGATGCCCAAAAAAAGTTTCGACCATCCTTATTGCTGGCCGGAATTTGTTTCCAGCCACAACAATTCATCTAAAACGAACCCAGGTTCGTTTCTGGCAAACTAACCCATAAACGGGTCCGTTTTTGCTAGAAATGTTCGTTTCCAGCCAAAACGAACTCGTTTGGATTCATTTTCCAGCCGGAAACAAACCAGAAACGGTTTGTTTTCGGTGCCAGAAACGAGCCGTTTCCACCAGAAACGAACAATGGCAGTAGTTTCCAGCGCCGGAAACTGCTGCCATCTTTTCCGACCAGTTTCTTGGTTGGAAATCACCATCCACCGACAGTAAAATTGGCTGGCAGAAATATGAAACTAGATTAAGAAAAAAATACCTTTCCTAATGCTTTTCCTTTCCCGCCGTCCGTCCATGTCGTCGGAAAATTATTTTTGAAATTTAAAAAATTATAAATTTAAAGTGTGTATGGTAGAATGAAGAGAAAAAGGGTAAAAGGATGTTTTATGTAGGAACATGGTTGAAGGGTAAAAGTAAAGATTTGGAAAAAATATGGGTGACGCGAAGTAAAAACGAGCGACGCTCAGCAATTCAGATAAAATATTTGGAAAATGACACTTTATTTTTATAAAAAAATGGGAAATTGTTAAAAATTGTAGGGTTTGTGAAAGTTATTTACAAAAATACTCTCCAACTGATTCTTTGCATTTTATAACCATTTTTAAGTTTCAGTTTTCACTCTATACGTTCTATATATATACTGTTTTATCAAGTTTCAGTTGCTTCCTCTTTTTTGTATCGCACGTTTCTCTCCACCAATCCTCTCTGCCTTGTTTCAATTCTCTCTGTTATTCTCTAGATCGAAGTTTTTCCAAGTCTCTACTCTCTTCAATTCTAATATTCTTTGCATAATTCCAGTTTTGTAGCTTTCTTTCAGGTTTTTTTTTGTTTCAATTTTGAATTTCATTTAGGTTAGCTCTTTGTTTTTGTGCATCTGATATTGATTTTTCTTTTTTTGTCACTCTGTAGGATGGATCAGTTTCGTGTTTTGTTTCATTGCTTTGGAACTTGGACTGATGATCTTAAATTCGTTCATTACAAGATTATTGAAGTTTCGATTTCAAATTCATATCATTTTGATGATTTCAAAAAACTTATGTTTGAAAGCTTGAGGATAAATGATCGTGTTGAAGATCTGAAAATTGAATTTCAAGTTTTTGCTTCAGATCCTGCTATAGAGATCAACAGTGATTTTTTTCAGTTCTTCATTTCATGTAAAGCAAGAAGTGTAAATTTGACTTGTTATCCTTTGTTTATCAGTAAATTTCATGTTTTTCCTGCTATTGCTAAAGGTATTTGATGCTTTTTTTCTCTATTTTTACATTTCGTTGATACTTTAATATTGTAGTTAGGTGGAATCTGGAAGGTAACTGGTATCTAACTGGTATTAGGTTGTAGTTGTGTTAATTTTGTTAGAATCTGGTATCTAATCGGCATTAGCTTTTGTAATTTTTTGCATCTTGTTAGAATCTTTGTATGAAACTGGTATCTAACTGGTACTAGCACTACGCCATAGATGGCCTGTCGCAACCAGAATGGCTGGTGTTGCATTGAAGTATTGCGATTTTTGAAGGAAAAAATGATTTTTCAAAACACATTTTAAAAGGTGTTGCAAAAGATATTTTTGTTAATAAAGTACACTTTCATTGCAACACTTTTAGTCTAACCGTTGCGAAAAACATTATGACAGTGAAAAATTGATGGACAGGAAATCTCTTGTTAGCTAATTGATGGAAATTTTTTATAAAAATATAAAAAATAAAAAATTCAGTAACAAAACATATAAATCACAAATTCTCTCTCCTCTCATCTCCCCCGTAAATTCATGGTTTCTGTGGAAAAAAAAACAAAATCCCTTCATCAAATCCTTCTTCCAGTTTTCATCAAATCCTTCTTGAAATTGAAACCGACAATCCCCCCAAGTTGGTGATTTCGTCTCTTTGGTGAAATTCTGTACTATTTTTCTTCTCAATTTCTATTGATACGTAGGCTGCTGGTGGATTACAAAATATCGGGTAAGGGAAACAGTTAGATAAAGAGGGTCGTAGCATTTGCGTATACGCCCTAATTATTCGTCGTTTTGAGTGTTTCTCATCAGTGGAGATTATAGATCCTTCCATCGTCATTTCATTTGGTAATTTCTCTTCCTCCAACCACTCGTTTCTCATCTTTTCCGTCATCATTTTGGTTGCACTTTCCCTGTTTTCACAGCAAAGTTTCTTTCTCTAATCACTAGGTTTTCTTTGTTTTCACATTTTCCTCTTTTGTTTAAACTGATTAGGTTTTAAAATTATAATTGGATTTATCGTAGTTAACACATATGGGGAGTTGATTTTTGATAATGTATTTGGGCATAATTTTTAACTTCAGGTGACTAAATTAATGTCCTTAACTTAGTGCCTAGTTTTGGCTGTGTAATTCTGGTTTGTTGTATTTATTACTTTGCTTATATGGCTAAAGCAATAATTTTTCTCTATTTTATTGTATCCCTACGCTGGATTAGGAGGATGGCTTTCAGTTGTTGCAGTTTTCGCCTTAAACAAGTGAATGGAGGCTAATTATGGACCAATTGAAGGCTCTATTCTCTATGATCAAGACAAACATGTTTCTGCTGTTGTTTGGGATATCTAGGTGACTTTCAATCACATGAATTCTCTTGTTAATATGTTCACATATACTAAAACTGTGGCACACATATGAATTGCAAATAACACATTTCAATCTTCTTATTGGCTTAAAAATGTGTAACAATTTTTCTTGCATTGATGTATTTTATGTATCATTTGCTTGTGAGTTCATCATATTTATAGAGTACTTGTTGACATTTTTTTTAAATTTGTTCATAGTCGTGAGTATTATTTCCCTGGTAAGATCTGAAAAGCATGATAATCTTTTTGTAATTCAAATATGAGGATCGTGATTATATGAGTAACAAGTTTGATATGAATGTTGTTTCCAGGAACGTGGCACGCTTTGATGCCATGAGCACACATCTAAGTTGGTTACTTAAGAAAGATTCCTGCTATCAGTCTCGATAATCCACACATTTCAGCACTTGTTGAGAGGTGGAGGAGGGAAACTAATACATTTCACTTTACTGTTGGTGAGATTCTAGATGTTCGTTACTTCTAGGATTGGCAATTGATGGAAAACCTGTTATTGGAATAACGCATTCAACTTGTGCCGTAGTTTGTGAGAAGTTTTTAGGGAGAGATCCATATTCAAATTATGCAAGTGGTGGGATGGTGAAGTTAAGCCTGCTTTTGTTTTTTTTTTTTGCTTTGTTTTGTCATCTAATCATGAAGTTATATAGCATACCTCCTTGTCTAGAATTGGTGATTCTGTGTTTTGGTCACATCCATGGAAGAAAGAAATCTTGATATTTATTTTGTTAATAGTTGTATTTGCAGATTATTGAAATAAGAGAAACAGTTGAAGAGGTATCTAGCTTTAGGCTTTAACTGATATTCAATCTCTAGCATGGCTCTTTCTTGTAGAATATATTATATTAGTGTCAATTGATTAGCAAAATAAGCATCTAAAGAATGAAATTACATTATCATATATATATGTATGTACATATATATATATATATATATATATATACATATATACATATATATATATACATATATACATATATATATATATATACATACATATATATATATATACATACATACATACATACATACATACATACATACATACATACATACATACATACATACATACATACATAT
>CATIWQ010137685.1:0-20926 GCA_949673415.1 Euphorbia schlechtendalii | reverse complement strand
AAAGATGAAGAAGAAAATTACAACATTTACAATAATAATAAATAAAATAATTCCTAGGTCCACAAATAAAATGGAAAGAAGAAGCAGCAGATGATGGGTACGGAATCCACAGTTCTAGGAACTCAAAAGCTTACCCTTATGGCTTGAATCCACTTCGGCATATCCGTATGATCCCTAGGAGTGTTCCTCATTCATTTTAAGGTTGTAGTTTGGTTGGAAAATAAATGTTTATTTATCCAAAAGATTAGCAAACTTGGGTTCTAAATTTGTTGTAAACCCGAGGATATTTGAGGATTTTTAAGAAACGTAGGAAGAAAATGATTTGAAAATAATTAAAATTTGGAATCAAAACGTGTTCTAGATCCGAATATCTTTGAAGAATTTGAAAGAAAATATTTTTGTTGTTTTTCCCTTTGAAAATCAAATTTTTCTCTGAAATTTTCCCCCTAGATCTTGTTTATTGAAAAATTCCCGACTATTTAGAGGAAAAAAAACCTGAAAATCCAAAAATGGCAGGGAATTTTGGCGAGGCTCGCCAGAAAGTCTGGTGAGCCTCACCAAGCTTTAGCGAGGTAAGCCTCGCCAACCCCAGGTGAGGTAAGCCTCGCTAGAGAGTCTGGCGGGGCTCGCCAGACTTTCTGGTGACCCTCGCCAAATATCGACGAGGCAGGCTCCAGATTTGATTTTCCGCGTTGTTTTCGAGTTTTTTTGTGTATTTTCATATTTTTTAATTAATTTCTAAATTAAAGGAAAAAATTAAATAATTTTATTAGAAATAATCCTTTTGAATTCAGAGACGAGGAAGATTCTTATTCGGAGACATCTGGATACTCAAAAATTATGTGATCCAATGATAAAATCTCAAAAAGCCATCATCATTGAATGCGCGAGCTGGTACAAAATCCCATGCTCACAACTGCCCATCGTGTGATAATTGCTGGTTGTATAACCAGTATAATCATATGAAATGGAGCGAAGGGATTGCGAATATACTTGACCGGTGCGGTTGGTGATTTCTTTATCCCTAATCGTTGATGACATGGGCCTTCCATTCTTGTGCCGTGTCTTTATTGGGCTTGGTGCCCTTTGCGGGTGGGTCGATCGTTTCTTTCTACGATGTCCCTATTATAGTTGGCAGTCATTTCCTTCTTTGGCTGCAATTATCATGTGCCCCTTGTAATGATTGAAGATAGGTGACTGAATTTGTTTCAAAGGTGACCTTAAATTTCCTTAATAGGATGGTTACTTGTTTCCTATAAATAGTCAAAGAAAGAGATAATGTTAATACATTTTATGATGAATGTATTAATTATTTGATTGAGTTTATGCGAAGTAAAAATTTTTACCCCTTCAATCAAAAATTAAAACATGATGAATAGATGCATTTAATGAAAATTCGGGGATGTCCTGAAGACTGCTCCGTTGTTTTAGGAGGCATTTGTGTTTGCAATGTTGACTTTAGGCTTGAGTGGGCCATCGTCCTTCTTAGTGTTTGCAGGTTCCTCAAGTGGAGGTGGAATTTACTGGGACAGTGTTGCCCTAATTTGGCATCGTTATTACCTGTAAATGATGTGATGCAAATGGATGCATGATTTTATGCATGGATAATATTTAATACATGATGTATGTTTATCTATCGTAGGTGCGGTGGTCTTCATTCATTGAAGAGCCTTCTCTTGTGTTGGTACATGGTTGCCCCTAGGATTTGTCTTGTTAGGGATTCCATGAATGACTTCCTCAAAGTGATGACCATGGGTTCGTTGAATCATATTCAAGTTCAGAGCTTAGATCTTGTTCGAGGAAGATCTAGATGAGTCGTTGATCCCGCATTGTGTTGGTGATGATCGCTTGGAAGCCATTTTCCTAAAGAGTTATCATGTATCGTTTTGAGGAGGAGATAATGAATTTGATGTCTTTGGTTCTAATTTTTACGTAGATCACCCTTGTGGGTTTTCAATCTATAGAACCTTGTCTTAATTTTTTCCTGGACAGCCCTTTCAAGTTTTCAATCCAGCAGACTCTTCTTTGTTTTACTTTTTCATTTTTTTGGATGTTTTACTTGCGATATTCTACCATTGGCATGCAAGCAATCAAATTATCATATGCATAAAGCTTCAGCACAAATGATAATTCATTGATGAACTTAACAGGGGTATAAATGTTTCAAATGATTTGACTCCTGCCATTGATTAGACCTTTCAGGTTTTCTAACCAATGTAGTTCTCTCAATGTCCTAAGTTTTTCCTGAGCCGTCCTTTTCCGGTTTTCAACTCACCTGACTATTCTTTTTTTGTTTTGAAAATAGGCTCTAATTTTTACTCAACTAACCGAGTGCTAATTAAGAGGCTAAATAAAAATCTATTTTTTATTCGTACTACTTTTTATTGAATGTATTTCTTTCACCTATGCGTGATAGCAATTGTGCAAGACTTGGTTAATTTGATAGATCGGTCATTGTCAACATCCATGACTTCTATTGTTGTCTCGTTAGGGGTTCTGATCGATTGGTTGTTGCTCATGCTACTTTGCTAGCTTGAGGTGTACTCAATGATGAGTCTTGATCATTAGCATTTCCTTTTTAGTTCAGTTGCTCCCCAATGATAGGTGATATGTCGAATATCAGATCTGATAGCTTGATTCCATCGATGGTGGATGATTTTCATTCAATGACGTTCCCTTCTCAATGTAGTAGTCAACCCATAAGTGTAGGTGAGACGTGTGATGGAGTTATTGACATGTTCAACAATCTAACTCCTTCTTTATGTTCTTTGACATTGTGCTGGTTGTTTGACCTCAACTTGCTTTGTTGACCTTTTGGCCTTATTCTGGCTTTGATAATTTTGATCTTTGTTTGCTTCTTTCCTTTGGTTGACTGATTTAATAGTCAGTGGACGTTTCATGTCTGGAGATCTTTCTGTTGATCTTACATCCTTGGCGAGGCAAATGTTATCACCCATTATCTAAGTACATTAGTTTGTCTCTCACTTTCCCTCAAGAGTCAAATCATTTGAAGTTACATTAACTTTGGGGAATCCATTTATACCCAAATTAATTTCATGATATGATGTGTCACATATGCTAAAAACATTATGCATATGCTTATGAGAATTTGTGATGTCGTTGATAGGATATCAAGCAAGTAAGCAAAGTTTAATTTATTTAAAAATTCAAAAGACCCTTAGGCAAAGTAGCTAAAAGCTAATTTATTACATCATCTTCTTTTGGTGCTAGTGTCCCCCAAACATATCCATGGATTCAAAATGCTCCATCCTGTCCACCTTTTCAAACACTTCTAGGTAGCTAGAGAAGATGTCTGATCCAAACTTGTTCTTGTATGATGGCAGTGCATCGTCCAAAAGATTGGTTATCATCTCTGGTAGACTTAAGCGAGCCCAAAGTCTGACTCGTGTGGCCATCCAAATCGCATAGTAGGACTTGAAGCTTTCACCCTGTTCTTGCATTATAGCTTATAGATGTTGCATTGTGGTTTCCATTTGAAAAGTTGAAACCATAATGCCTTATCATAACCTGAGCAAGGCTATTCAAATCAGTAGCTACGTCCAGTAGAAGGTGGCTGTACCATTCATTGACTAGGTGGCCCAAGGTGAAGGCAAAGAGCTTAGCCATCATCCGTTCGCTGACCCTTAATGCCCTCATCATCTTTTGATAATGCGCCAAGTGAGCGCGCAGGTCGCCAGAGCCCACATACTTTTCAAACTTCGCATTTCAAAGTTTGGGGGTGAGCTGTCTTGATCCCCGATCATTGGCTATGCCGGGTATGTGTTCCTTAGGTGGCCACCGTGAGTGGCCAAGAACTGTTGCCATAATTTCACCATGTCGGGTTGTTGGAGGATGGCATTCCCTACGCTTGGATAAGAGTTATATTGCCCCTGGGGATATGCCACAAAATTGGGCAGTGGAGGTGCTTGGAACTATGAGGCAACCGACATACTCCAGCTAGGAACAGGCTGTTGAGTCATTCCTTGGTACAAAGGCCCTGGTGCGAATGCTGGCTACCCAAGTTATCCCCAGAAGAATTGGTTCTGGGAAGGATTGACAAAGTTATATCTTGGCTGCCCAATCTGAGCCTGGTTCAGTTGACTTTGTCCTGCCCTAAACTGATAAAAGACAGTAGGAGTTAGGGGCACTACATGGGAGGTAGGAGGTCTCCTTGTTGGATTGACATTGTTAAGGGTGACCTCCGGGCTGGACATTGCATTCTGGGCCCTCCTAGTATGCTGGTGAATGAGCGATGCTAGCTGTTCGCTATTGGGAAAGGCATTCAAGGCAGCTGCAATCTCAGCTCTCACCGATGACTGTTGAGAATTTTGTCTCGTAAGGACAAGGTGATCCTCCCCCATACCTTCTTCTTGTGGATTGACCATAATTGACATACATTGAATTGAATCTGAATCAGAACCCAAGTCCTCGCTTGAGTCAGTGTACGGAACCCCCTCCAAATTAGCTACGATTGGGAAAACGTAGACAAGGTGATGAGTAGACGTTTTCCAAGCCCATTTGATACATAAGAAGAAGATCAGACCACGCATTTGAGATTCATGACATGACTCGTGATGCAAGAAATGCATGAGATGTTTAATGTTATGGCTGCATTCACAAGGGGTTAGCATGCCATGATGTGAAATAACATGTATGCCAATCCATTTGAAACAAACAAGTTAGTCGTTAGGTAAAGATGAAAATAGGTAAAAGATGAAAATCTAGTATCTGGGGTTGGATTTGAGGTTTATATAATGCTTATGTGATATCGTAACGTGAATGATGTATATGAGGTGACCAAGCTACCCGTGTGGTAATAGGTCAAAAGTTTGAAGTTTCGTATTATGACTAGGTCTCATGGAACGAGGACGTCAAATTGATTTAGTGTGACATACCCTAATGAAATGAAAACAACTACCGTATGTAGCTATCTAATGAATGATTTGGTTATTTTACCTAATTAAGGCGGAGTTTTGGATGCCTGTGTGGTCAACGCTATTTGAGGGTATGTGGTGATACATGAATCTTTGCCTTGTGTGGGAGGATGGTTCGGGTATTTAGCATATACCCTTGAAGATTTGGTAAGGTAAGATTTTTGAAATATGTTTGCCCCGTGTGGGCTTAGGTTCGGATGTCAGTTGGGACACCACGAGATGTGGGGAAAATGATTTGGGTAGGTATTAGCCCTATTTGAGCTATGTGGCATGTGTGATTGCCCTATGTGGGCTATGAATTGGATGTTGAGTGGACATCTCATGGGTAATATGTGGGATGTATTATTGCCCCTTGTGGGCTAAGTGTTGGATGTCAAGTGGACATCACGTAGTAAAGGAAAGGTATGTTCGCCCTGTACAGTCTAATAGCTAAATGTCAAGTTGACATCTCGCTAAAAAAGGGTAAGTGATGTTTCATGATTCTAATTGGTTTCATGTGGACCTAGGGTGACACGATCTCGAGAGTCAACTAATCCTAAGTTTGACAATGGGAAGATGTTATGTTACATCATATTAACATTATGAATGTGTGTGTGTGTCTAAGTGTCTGCACTAAGATTCGTGGTTAGCATGACATTTGTACAATAATAAGTACGTAGCACAAAGCATGCAACGTCCAAACTTCCAACCATACAACTTCTATCCTAAGTTTGGTTCGTCTTAGTACCATGAAGATACTATGGAGTGCACCTGCAAGAAAAATATAATGCATGGTTGTTTATTGGGTAATACCCTAGGGAAAATGCTTATGGTTTATTTACATATGATTTGTAAATGGGTTGTTGATGTAGAAGGTTCTTGTTGCACTAAAATACACTCCAAGCCTCTCCCCAAATAGGTACATGCGATGTGGCAACAAGTGCTCCTCCCGCTCAATTACTGTCTTTTCTCAGGGAGGCAAATTAGTACAAGGGAAAGCTTCGTGGTAATAAGGGTACCTTAGACTTATGGGCTAATCCCTTCTATTGTAATGCAAAATTATGAAAATGTCATAATTAAGAGAAAATTGAATAATGTGATCAATAATTTTCGGCATTTATCTAAAATCTAAAACCTTTGAAAAAACAAGTTTTTAGAAAAAAATCCCCAGCAGAGTCGCCACTGTGAGCGGACAACATAGAGCTGTGGGCCGAGGGCGCGTGAAGATGTGAGGTGCGGTCCACTGGGGTGTTTTAAAAAAGTACCAGGTCGTGGACCCGTAAAGGTTGAAAGAAAGAGTGAAAAACAGTTTTAAATTCGCCATCTCTTAGTGTGGAGTCGCTACCTGGATTAGCTCTTTCCAGGAATTAGAGTCTTGTGAGGCTTAACGTCCGGGGGACGGTCCACTAAGACACAGAGATTCAGGTTTGGGATAAGTTGCTTATTTCTTATGTGATCACATTATATTACATCTATAGAATACCGTATTTCTTAATTGTGCATATTCGTACTTAAGTCATTTTCGAGTTATAGGCAAGATTCACATATATTCGAAAGTGGTAATCCATCCATAAAGCATTAAATAAATGCAGAAAAGTAAATTTATAAATTACAAAAATCGAGGGATGCAACCACCCGCCTAATCTATTAATTACATTTCCTCAAAAATATTTGCAATACCCGAAGGAAAATAAAATCCTAGGCGTACATCTAACCTGCATCCACAAAGGTTAGCACGAGATATGGCACATATGTTCGATTTGATTTTAAGAAGGCCCGTGTGGCCTAGTTAAAACATCGAAGGTTTAAAGTTCTTATTTTAAATAAAATTGGTTCATTTTTATTTACACATATGTTGGTCAATTTTATTTGTGAAAATGACCGCATGGCAAAATGTGAGGCCTGTTATCCGTGAATAATTTTATTCCCTTCGTGGGGGTATTCTAACATAAAAATTAAAAAGAAATAAAAAATGAAGAAGAAAATTACAACATTTACAATAATAATAAATAAAATAATTCCTAGGTCCGCATATAAAATGGAAAGAAGAAGCAGCAGACGATGAGCACGGAATCTGAAGTTCTAGGAACTCAAAGGCTTACCCTTTCGTTGTGAATCCACTTCGGCATATCCGTATGATCCCCGAGAGCATTCCTTGTTCATTTCAAGGTTGTAGTTTTGTTGGAAAATAAATGTTTATTTATCCAAAAGATAATCAAATTCGGGTTCTAAATTTATTGTAAACCCGAGGATATCTGAGAATTTTTAAGAAATGTAGGAAGAAGAATGATTTGAAAATAATTAAAATTTGGAATCCAAACGTATTCTGGATCCGAATATATTTGAAGAATTTGAAAGAAAATATTTTTGTTGTTTTTCCCTCTAAAAATCAGATTTTTCTCTGAAATTTTTCCCCCTAGTCCCATTTATCAAAAAATTCCTGACTATTTATAGGAAAAAAAACCCGAAAGCTTTGGCAAGGTAAGCCTCGCAAGAGAGTTTGGCCAGACTCTCTGGCGAGCCTTGCCAGAGAGTCTGGCTCACCAAATATTGGCGAAGCAGGCCGCAGATCCGGTTTTCCATAGTGTTTTCGGGTTTTTTTTGTGTATTTTCATATTTTTTAATTAATTTCTGAATTAAAGGAAAAAATTAAATAATTTTATTAGAAATGTCCTTTTGAATTCAGAGACGAAGAAGATTCCCATTCGAAGACATCTAGATACTCAAAAATTGTGTGATCCAAGGATAAAATCCCAAAAAGCTGAATGTGCGAGCTGGTACAAAATCACGTGCTCACACTTGTCCTCAAGGTAAACACAACAGAAGTGTATAAAATAGTAATTCAAGTTCGTAACTCATTTGGGGAAAGACTAATGTAGTGAGTACCACATTCCCACATTGCATAAGGTTCAAGTAAAGTATACGATATTTCCCACAAATTAGTAATGTGCAATTTATATAGTCCAGTTGCATACCTTTGCTCTTAATGGAGGGCCAAACATAATGCATCTTTATATAAGTTTTATATGCTTGCTCAAATATTTCCTTCTCTCAAGTATAGTATAAAGTATAAAGGACAAAGGGAGAATACTTTGAAAAGATTGATCTCAAGACATTTTTAGGTAACCTTGGATGCTAAACATTCTTAATGGTTGCATTTCATGCTCGATACCACTGTTCCATTTTTTTAGTGGTTGCATTTTATACTCCATACCACTTTCTCTCATTTTTAAGCTTATGTTTTTAATTACAGATTTGTACTTTGCACCCATTTTTCGAGCTATGCTACTTTTTCTTTTTCACTCATTGAATGGTTGTAGTTTCTGCACCACACCATTCCTCACTTTTTGCATAACTCATTAGTTATCCTCTCTTTCTTTTGATTTTCTCTCAAAACCCTCATCCTTTATTGGTCACTTTCAAAGTATTATGGCTATAGTTTCCCTACACTTTAGACACACTCAATACTAGTAGGATGTATTTGAGAATAGAATATAAAACTCATAGTAAGAACACTACTAGATATTACTCCATTCAAAACTTATCGAAAGCATTAAACTAAAACTGTATAACTTATACTAATTCATGTTGCATTGAAATATATATTGAAACTTACTTTGGAATGTTGCTATTGAATGTTACTAACCACTCATCCTCGCCAAATGCTAAATGTTGTGCCAATCTATAAAGCGCTCACACTCTCAACGTGTGCTCATACTTGAAATAAAAAAATTTTTGTTGTTTAAAATTGCACCAACATAAAACTTGTAACACCTAACACTCACAATAACCTTGGAACATATGTTAGTATAGCATAGGTATGGATAAGGTATAAACAACACAAAATCAAGAAAATTTTTTGTTCTTCAATTTTTTAATTTTATTTGAATTTTTTGGATTTTCTGGATTTTATACAAGTGCCCCCCCCCCCAAGTTAGAGAACACAATGTCCTCATTGTGAGAGACTTAACATTCCCCTGCAACAGCACCAAAAACTTGTTCGCCACTTTTCTACTAATAATATAAAAGTTCTAAATATGAACAGGTATTGTCAATACCGCTTATATAATAGAAAAATGATGATAACTGCAAGTATACAGTTGCGATGTAGTTTTAAAAAATATCAATCCCACAGGGAAGGAATTCGGTTCTAAGGATCAATTAGAGTTATAGAACAAAAGAAAATAAAATAAGTTGAAGGTTTTGAATGGTAGACTGATGAATGGACAGATGCATGAACAGATTAGAGAAGATGCAAAGCATATAGATATTCCCTAAACACAAGTATAGTAGAGTAAAATATGCAAAATAATCAAGAATGTTTTATGCACTAGATAACTTCAACAAACTCGGTTCTAGATGCCCAAATATCCTATAATTTGAAGAGCAACATAGGAAATGACTTTTCTAAATCTATGGTAAATGAATTATGACACTTATAAAATCCTGGACAACAATAATACTATGCTTAGTACGGGTCGCTCTCACATAGCCATATTTAGCAAGTTACCACTCCAAAATTGTTAGCTCACTAAATAGCATTATAATCACAGATCCAGTGATTATACACAATCTTGTTAACCCAAAAACTACTCTTAAAGTCAACTTCATTAATATAAGTGACGCAAGATGAAATGCTCGTTATGACACATAGACATATCATAAACTTCAAATTAGAAAGTATAAGTAGAAAATAAATTAAAGTTGTAAGGTATGCAAG
The DNA here is from genome assembly GCA_949673415.1 of Euphorbia schlechtendalii. Lineage (NCBI taxonomy): Eukaryota > Viridiplantae > Streptophyta > Magnoliopsida > Malpighiales > Euphorbiaceae > Euphorbia > Euphorbia schlechtendalii. Next base: position 11,293 of record CATIWQ010137685.1, on the reverse strand, counting down.
TGAAAGCTAAAGTTGATCAAACCATATCCACTCTTTAATAGGACTTGTCAATTACCGCAATTCCTATATTTACTTTGAATTAGGTCTCAACTAGTACAGAACCTCGGTTAGGATGCTATTCCTTGTGAATATTGAACAAATGAATGTTGAAGAATTGAAACTTTTATTGATAAGTGCTTTGCAATTACACTCATACAATAATCGCTCAAATTTGTGGAGAAACATAGTGATTGAAACAAGAATCGAATCACTTATACATTTTTCTCTCTAACACTTTGAACTTAGCGAAATTTATTTGACTTTCACTCTCTATCTATCATATGCTACTGCCGCTCTTCCTCTATGCACCATATGCCCAAAATGGTTGATTTGAACCTCTATTTATAGAGTGTGAAAGGTTGCATTTATCCAAACGAATAGTCATGTCCATTGGTGAAGGGTTGCATCATCTTCAATGTGATTGGATGCAAGATTTCATCCTCATATTCAATGGATAGGCACCTTTTCGTGGTTGCATTATCTCCAAAAGGTGTCTCTTCATCTGACTGTTGATGGGGGTTGATCATTCTTATCCAGCGGTTTGAAGTTGAGAAGAGTTTATCAAACCCGTCACGATTCGCGAGCGTGACATACATGTCACGATCATGAATGTAAGTTTGTAACTGAATGTTTGTGATGAATGATAAGTTGCAATCACAATAGATAGTTGCGAGCGTGATTTGGCCAATCGTGAGTAGGAATCATGATCATGACATGGTTGTGACTTATACTTTTCTTCATGATTCTTCTTTGCAACTTTACCGATCTTTGAGAACTTCGATCCTAAGCTAATTCCTTGCATTCCACGTATCTTTTTGCACCTTTTACACTCTTTTTACATAGAATACTTTCTTTGATCATTTCACTCCCAAGATTCTCCTAGTTTCTGCACTTGCATAAAAAAACAACTACATACCACGTGAAATCTTTTATATGAAGTATAAAATGACTCTAAACCACATCGTTTTATGAGTAAAAATATCAAGATAATAAGTTTAATTATACACGTATCACACCCCCACACTTAACTTTTGCCCTGTCCTCAAGGTAAACACAACAGAAGTGTATAAAATAGTAATTCAAGTTCGTACCTCATTTGGCAAAAGACTATTGTAATGAGTACCACATTCCCACATTGCATAAGGTTCAAGTAAAGTATATGATATTTCCCACAAATTAGTAATGTGCTATTTATATAGTCCAGTTGCATTCCTTTGCTCTTAATGGAGGGCCAACCGTATTGCATCTTTATATAAGTTTTATATGCTTGCTCGAGTATTTCCTTCTCTCAAGTATAGTATAAAGTATAAAGGACAAAGGGAGCACACTTTGAAAAGATTTATCTCAAGACATTTTTTAGGTAACCTAGGATGCTAAACATTCTTAGAGGTTGCATTTTATGCTCCATACCACTATCCCCTTTTTTAGTGGTTCTATTTTATGCTCCATACCACTATCTCCTTTTTTAGTGGTTCCATTTTTAAGGATATGTTTTTTAGTACAGATTTGTATTTTGCACCCATTTTTCATGCTATGCTACTTTTTCTTTTTTCACTCATTGAATGGTTACAGTTTCTGCACTGCACCATTCCTGCACCGCACCATTCCTCACTTTTTGCATAACTCATTGGTTATCCTCTCTTTCTTTTGATTTTTTCTCAATACCCTCATCCTTTATTGATCACTTTCAAAGTATTATGGCTATAGTTTCCCTACACTTTAGACACACTCAATAATTATTGGACGTATTTGAGAATAGCATATAAAACTCATAGTAAGAACACTACTAGATATTACTCCACTCAAAACTTATTCGGAAGCATTAAACTAAAACTATATAACTTATACTAATTCATGTTGCATTGAAATATATATCAAAACTTACTTGGAATGTTGCTATTGAATGTTACTCACCACTCATCCTTGCCAAATGCTAAATGTTGTACCAATCTATAAAGCGTTCACACTCTCAACGTACGCTCATACTCGAAACAAAAAAAAATTTTCTGTTCAAAATTGCACCAGCATCGAACTTGTAATGTCTAACACTCACAATAACCTTGGAACATATGTTAGTATAGTATAGATATGGATAAGGTATAAACAACACAAAATCAAGAAAATTTTTCATTCTTCAATTTTTTAATTTTTTTGATTTTTTTGGATTTTCGGGACTTTATACAGCTGCCCCCCCACATTAAAGAACATAATGTCCTCATTGTGAGAGACTTAACTTTCCCCGGAAACAGAGCCAAAAACTTGTTCGCCACTTTTCTACTCATAATATAAAAGTTCTAAATATGAACAGGTGTTGTCATTACAGCTTATCAAATAGAAAAATGATGATAACTGCAAGTATACAGTTGCGATGTAGTTTTAAAAGATATCAATCCCACAGGGAAAGAATTCGGTTCTAAGGATCAATTGAGTTACAGAATAAAAGAAAATAAAATAAGTTGAAGATTTTAAATGGTAGACTGATGAATGGACAGATGCATGAATAGATTAGAGAAGATGCAAAGCATATAGATATTTCCTAAGAACAAGTATAGTGGAGTAAAATATGCAAAATAATCAAGAATGTTTTATGTACTAGATAACTTCAACAAACTCGGTTCTAGATGCCCAAATATCCTATAATTTACCATAGAGAAACACATGAAATAACTTTTCTAAATCTAGGATAAACGAATTATGACACTTATAAAAACCTGGACAACAATAATACTATGCTTAGTGCGGGTCGCTCTCACATAGCCATATTTAGCAAGTTACCACTCCAAAAATGTTGGATCACTAAATAGCATTATAATCACAAATCCAGTGACTATACACAATCTTGTTAACCTCGAAACTACACTTAAAGTCAACTTGAAAGCATATAACTTCATTAATATAAGTGACGCAATACAAAATACTCGTTATGACACATAGATATATCATAAACTTCGAATTATAAAGTATAAGTAGAAAACAAACTAAAGTTGTAAGGTATACAAGTGAAAGCTAAAGTTGATCAAACCGTATCCACACTTTAATGGGAGTCATCAATTACTGTAATTCCTGCGTCTACTTTGAATTAGGTCTCGACTCGTACAGAACCTCCATTAGGATGTTATTCCTTATGAATATTTAACAAATTAATGTTGAAGAACAGAAATTTTTATTGATAAGTGCTTTGCAATTACACTCATACAACAATCACTCAAATTTGTGGAAAAATCTTGTGATTGAAACAAGAATCAAATCACTTATACATTTTTCTCTCTAACACTTTGAACTTAGCCAAACCTATATAACTTTCACTCTCTATCTATCATATGTTGATGCCGCTCTTTCTCTATGCACCATATGCCTGAAATGGTTGTTTTAAACCTCTATTTATAGAGTGTGAAAGGTTGCGTTTATCCAAACTAATATTCATGTCCATTGGTGAAGGGTTGCATTATCGTCAATGTGATTGGATGCAAGATTTCATCCTTATCTTCATTGTATAGGCACCTTTTTGTGGTTGCATTGTCTCTAAAAGGTGTCTCTTGATCTGACAGTTGATGTCGGAGATGGTGGTGAGTTGATCAAACCCATCACGATTCGCGAGTGTGACATACATGTTGTAATTGTGAATGTAAGTTGGTAATTGACTGTTTGTCAAAAATGATAAGTCGCGATCGTGATAGATAGTCGTGAGTGTGATTTGGCCAATCACGAGTAGGAATCACGATCGTGACATGGTTGTGACTTATGCTTTTCTTCATGATTCTTCTTTGCAACTTTATCTATCTTTGAAAACTTTGATCCTAAGCCAATTCCTTACATTCCATGCATCTTTTTGTGCATTTTTCACTCTTTTTCCATAGAATTCCATCTTTGATCATTTCACTCCCAAGATTCACCTAGTTTTTGCACTTGCATAAAAAACAACTACATACCACGTGAAATCTTTTACATGAAGTATAAAATGACTCTAAACCACATTGTTTTATGAGTAAAAATATCAAGATAATAAGTGTAATTATACACTTATCACTAGGCCTAAAGGGAAATATATTAGTGACACCAAATGGTTCTTCAAGAACAAGCTAGAAGAAGATGGCATTGTTATCAAGAATAAGGCTAGGCTTGTTACTCAAGGCTTTAATCAGAAAGAAGGCATCGATTATGATGAGACCTATGCACTAGTAACCCGACTCGAAGCTATTCGAATCCTCTATGCTTTCGTATTCCATATGAATTTCAAATTGTTTCAAATGGATGTTAAAAGTGCATTTCTGAATGGATTCATTCAAGAAGAAGTTTATGTTTGCCAGCCTCCAGGCTTTGAAGATGTGAAGAATCCTTAGCATGTCTTCAAATTGAAGAAATCTCTCTACGGATTGAAGCAGGCTCCAAGAGCTTGGTATGAGAGGTTGACCAATTTCTTGATCAGCAAAGGCTTTGAAAGGGGTAAAGCAAATACAACTCTGTTTATCAAGTGTAGGAAGGAAGATATGATGCTTGTCCAAATATATGTTGATGATATCATATTTAGAGCAACTGATGAGAAGCTGTGCAAGGAATTCAGTAAGTAGATGAAGAGCGAGTTTGAGATGTCTATGATGGGAGAGCTCAATTTCTTCCTTAAACTTCAAATCAAGCAGACTAATGATGGAATTTTCATCAATCAATCCAAATATGCTAGAGAAGTTCTGCAGAAATTTAACATGGAACATTCAAAGCCAATGTCCACTTCTATGGCTACGGATACTGACTTGAGTAAAGATGAAGCTGGCAAACCTATGGACAGCAAGTTTTACAGAGGAATAGTCGATTCTCTTCTTTATCTCATTGCTAGTAGGCTAGACATACAGTATTCTATGTGCTACTGTACTCGTTATCAAGCTGATCCTAGAGAATCTCATTTAGCAGCTGTAAAGAGAATTTTCAAGTACTTGCAAAGTTCAATTGAAGTAAGTTTGTGGTATCCCAGTAGCTCAGATTTCACTCCTAGGGGATTCACAGATGTTGATTATGGAAGAGACAAACTCTACAGGAAGAGTACAACAAGAGGATGTCATTTCCTTAGAGAGTGTCTTGTCTCTTGGTATAGCAAGAAGCAAACTTCTATTGCGCTGAGTACAGCTGAAGCTGAGTACAAGGCAGTAGGAAGTTGTGTAGCATAATTGCTTTGGATAAAGCAGCAATTGGAAGATTATGGTATAAAGTCAAATTGTCTCGAAGTTATCTGTGATAACAAGAGCGCAATTAATTTATCCAAGAATCCAGTTCAGCATGGGAGAATGAAGCATGTCAATATTAGGCATCACTTCATTAGATATCATGTACTATGATGAGATGCCAAGCTGGAGTATATTCCATCAAAGGAGCAGTGCACTAACATCTTCACCAAACCATTACCAAAGGAATAATTTTGTGTATTGAGGCAGTTGATTGGTATGGCTAATCCACGATGAAGAAGAAGGTTGAAAATCTCAAATATTTGGCTAAGTGTTGGAGATCAAGCATGAGAAGACACGTGGATAACACCATCAAGCTGTTAAAGGAATGGTGTGAGGATCTGTTCGTAGTTAAAATTCAAATCTCTGCATTTTCAAAAGAACGTATGCTTGAATAGGAACCGTTTTCACCAAAACTCACCGTTTTACTATGGCGGTTAATTAGAGGTCAATCTTAGCATTCATTTTCATCATGAGCTGAGATAGTGGCATGTATTCATGAGAGCTGTGATCATCTATATAAGTTGAACAGTTGAAGAGAGAAGGTCACTTGCTTTTTGCGAACTTGAAATTTCAGAGCATTCAAACCCTAATCTTTTGTTCATTCAATTTCTTCACAAATCTCTCAAATGGCAAAGATAAAAACCACTTTCAGAATCAAGAGCACCATCACCATGAAGATCGTAGTGAACGTTGAAGGAAAAACTGAGAAGTTAACCCTTGAAACTAGAACTCATTTTGCAAAGGTGGAATGGGAAGATAGTCTGGAATTTGGCCCGGTTTATGAAATGAACTACGAAGGCCTGCTACTCAACAAGACGATGCATAGAGTAATCAAGCAGCAGCACCTTAGTTCCTTCTTGAGAATGGAAGTTAGAGCTTTCTACACACATCTCTACATTATTGAAGGTTTTAATGATGCTCTACTAATGGACTTCAAGGGTAAATCAACCCTGATTTGTTCCCAACTAATTGGGAGCATTCTCAATATACCTAACTCAAGCACTCAACTCCGCAAATCTGGCGATGAGGATGCCATCATCGTTCCTGAAGATTGGGAGCTCCTAGCAAACTATGTTTCGGGGGAGATTACTGCCAGCGAGATATCATGGACTGCGAGGATGTACCATGAGCTGGTGGTGAAGCTGTTGTTACCCAAAACTAGCTCGCTGACTAACTGCACATATTTTGAGCATTGTGTGGTCTACCATATGGTAGAAGGAAAAAAGCTAAACTGGCTAGTGGTGATTCTCCACCACTTAACCAAGCTGACTACCATTTATCACTATAGTTACCTCATAACTGATATTATGAGGGCAGTGAAAGTTGATGTGGCTCAATTTCTGGGGGGGTCCGGTGAAATAGTCTTGCCTGTAAAGAAGAAGCTAGAAATGTCATACTTCAGCAAGCTGGCTCATTACCAGGTTCATGCTAGGTACACCAAGGCTCGGCAGAAGCGAAAGCTGAGATGTGTACCAACAGTATTGCCTGCAGACATTAGCAAGGAGGAAGAAGATCAATTTATAGTGGACTTTGAAGAGAGTGATGACTCTGAAAAGGTACCAATCTCCAACATCTTAGAGAATGTCTCCACCACCTCCTCCAAACCTTAGAAGGCTGCTTCCTCTAAGGCCAAGGGGAAGAGTCCAACCAAAACTAGTAATGCTCCTGCTCAACATCAAAGAAGGAAAATGCAAGCCAAAACCCACACACAAAGGGAGGTAGAGGCTAAGCTACAAGCTAAGAAAAAAGTTGTTGAAAATGAAGAAGAGGCTGAGGCCAATGAGTCTCTATGCCACAGAAAGCGCAAGATGGTTTTCTCAGATGACACTGAGGAGCAGGGCGATGCCAAGAAGTCTAAGGACGAAGACCATCTTGGGTCTAACACTGCTGATAATATTCAAGACATTTTTTCCAAACTCAAGGGTACTCAGTTAAAGCATTCTGCCACCACAAGGCCTCTACAAAAGAACGTGCAGGTGGTGAGTAGTGAGGAGGATGCTGGAGATACCATTTTCTTGATTTTGGAGAAGTCTGATACTCAGGACCCTAGCATCCCCACTCTTACTTTAACTCATGTTGAGGAGCCTTCTTCTCAGCATGAGAAAACATAGGTTGACCCATCCTTGGGTCAAACAGCTAACCCAAAGGTTTTGCAAAATCCTAACCCTTCATCTTCTCCTGAAAATCCTCAAATCCTTTTGTAAATTCATCTATTCCATCAGGTTCTACTTCAATAGATCCTAAAACACAGGAAAATCCTTCTTCTCCTTCTAACTCTGTACATTCTCCAATTCACATTTCTTCACCTGAAAATAGCCAAGACACTTTTTCTCCATCTCCAATACATATTTCTTCAACCCCTTCTCCTGTACATTCTAAACCAATAACCAATTCATCTACTATCATTGTACCTTCTATTTCACTCAAACCAATTTCTTCACCTGTATATGTTTCTGAACCTACCTTTTCTTTAAACCCATCCTCAACCCCCTTAACCCCTCTGGTTAGGGAAGTTCCCAATGCTAAGAATATGCTCAGTGGGGAAAAGTAAGAGGTCAAACTGCTGAGGTAAATTTTATAGCTAGTGATGCACCGGAACCCAACAGCAAGCTAGCAATGGCTGAAACATCTTTCTTGGCATAGATACGAGAGTTAGTAAGAAAGAAATTTCATGCACTAAAGACTAATGCTGAGTTAGATGGAGCAGCAAGCAACTTGTTACTAGCTCAAGAATTGACGGACTTGTCATCCAGACCTAAGGTAAAATTTCTAGAATTCAAATAGCACACAAGTGTGCCTAGTGACTCTCTATACTTTGAAGATTTTGAGAGGATCCAAGGCAACTTGTTGGTTTTTCGAAATCACTTGGTGAAAGAGAGTGCCAAGAGCCTGGTTGATAAGATGGCTCTAATCCTGAATAGGTTAATAGAATCTGCAGCCCAGCTTGGGGTAGCTACTACATCTATTCCTACATCTACTGTAATGGCAAATGCTATTGCAGGAAAGATAAAGAGTAGCGTAGATGCTGCTACCAAGAAACTGAGTCTCTTGAGTACCAACATGGCTACTCAAGTAACACAAATTCATGAGCTCGGAAAGGAGCAGGCCAAGATAAAGAGACTAACCGATCGTAAGATTGAGGATGTCTCTAAGGAGGAAGCATCTAGCAAGGACGTGAGTCACAACATCATAAAGTTGGTCGAATCGAAATCAAAGTTCTTACTGGTTCATGATAGTAAGGAAGATGAGGTGTTGAAGCTGTCGAAGTATATTTCTAAGAAGCTGGACAAGGCCCCTATCATGAACATTGATTCTCTCCATACAAAGATCGATACTTTTCAGCGAGAGGTCACTGAGCACGTAACGGAGAAAGTCTCTTCATCATAGAAATTTCTTGTGAAAGTGATATATTTTTTCCAGACATGCTTATGCCAAGCGCACCTCCGATAGAGTCCCTCTGCCCTGAGACTGGAATGACCATACACACTAAGCTAAATGTCATAAAAACCAAAGTAGAAGATCTGATGAAGAAGGTGGGATCTCTATTCAATATGGGAGAGCTGGATGGAAAAGATATCGAGTACACTTTACGGTGTATCGCATCTATTGGTCCCAAAGTCCTTGATATTGAATCTCAATTGAAGATTGCACTAATAGCAACGGACTTTCGAGGTCTTCTTTAGTGTTTTCAACAGTTTACGAGTCAAGGTTTTGACCAGATAGCTCATCTCTCACTTTACTACCATCTTCTTCTCAGCGAGCTGAATGATAAAGATTTCCCCTCAACCAAGGGAAAGGAGCAACTAGAGCAAGAGATTTCCCCGCAGATAATTGGCCAGCAAGAGAGCTTCCAAGCTGCACTCGATGCCTTGTCTTGATCAAATTGTCCAAGGTCAGATAGCAAAGGGGGAGAAGGTAGCCGAAAATGCGCTCAAAATGGCGAATCTCAACAAGGGATCTCTTCCAAGGAATTCTCATTCACTTCATCCTTCTAACCAGCAGCATAAGACCAATCAAGACAAGAACAAGACTGTTGGCTCTTCTTCTTCAGTGCATAAGAAATAGTCAAGGCCATGTTCCGAATAATTGTAAAGCTTGTAATAGGGCTTAGTTTGTAATCTTAGCTTAGGACATACTTTATGTACTAACTAAGTTATTTTTTGATATATTAACAAAAATTACAAGTTCTTACCTCAAGTTAAGATCGTCTTAACTTTTTATGTCCGATATATGTTTCTGTTGTGTATCTAATGATGTAGTACAGGAAAACATACAAGAGATCAAAACTTTGAACATAAGCTGAAGTAAAACGATGCCCCAAATTAAAGAAGAAATCCTCCAAGTATGGGAGAGCTGAGTTGATTGTAGAAGACTCACTTAGTATGGGGGAGCTCAAACTGACTAAGGAAAGTCACTCAGCACAACGGAGTTTTACACTGCTTTTAGGTATTCTATAATCTCTGAACTATTTATTCAATTAACTTCTTCTACTACCTAGTTTGCTATTTGTCCAAAATGGGGGAGATTGTAGAACCCAAGTTGATAGTGCTTCACAGTATTGAGTAGTTTTAGAAATAGCAAAGTGTCTAGGATAGTGAAATTAATTGAGTACTAAGTAGACTCTTAATTAACAAAGCTGACTTGAGTTTATTCAAGGGAGAACAACTCAATTTCTGCTGGATAATTAATTAAGTTATGACTTAGAGTAGGAAAAGCTGAGTCTGTGCTAAGTACTACCTAGTTTAGAATTACTTCACTCAGCTCGTTCTGAGTCTTGGTTTTAAATAATTAAAAGCACCTTATTTGACACGTAGAGACTTTATGACACATGTGCTACTAACAACGTCTGTGAAGGAACGGAATATTCCTTAATTGATTTTCAAGAGAAAATGCACTAAAATGAATGAAGATTCTAGTGATCCTCACAACGCCAAAAAGTGTTAGTACGGAATGTCGAGAATTCCTCACTACAGTCCAAGTAAAAGGAATTATCTGTCATGCATCGCATCTCAAGTGTCTCCGCGCGACTCTATCAACATAAGCAAGGTCAACCAATTGGAAGACTCCACGTTGCATTCTATTGCATCCCTCTTAGAACTAGATTACTTGAAGACAAATGAGATTCTATCAACAGAATTTTATTGCACCTCAACGTTCAAATTTCTATCTCTAAACTTCCTGGGATCTATCTCCAACGGGAAGATTCGAAAGATTAGAAGAGATGAGAAATTGAAGGTCAGCAATCTCATAAAGTTTACAACGGTTACTTCTCATAGTTTCAAAGTATAAATAGAAGACTAGAGCTGACGTTCAAACTTGGTGAATCACCTCGAATTTCTTAAGAGCTAAATCGTTGCGCAAATTACTCTAGCTTTCACAGAAATTCCATCGTAAGCAATCAGCAAACATCAAAGTTCATATCTGTTTGTAATAGAGAGATTTACTTAGATTAACATTGTAAGGATTCAACATTTCTATAAGTTGAATCCATTTCGCATTTCTATTTAATCTGAGTGTCTATTTGGGAAGGGTACCTAAACTGAGTTGAGCGGTAGTTAGAAAGAAGGGTACCTTATGTAATCGTGTCTACCCATTGTAAAGGCTTCTCCGCCTATTGAAGGAATGACTCACTGGTGGATTAAAGCTGGGAGACGGTATATGGGGACTGGAGGTAAGCTAGGGGCCGAATAAGGATAAATCTCAGGTGTTGATGTTCTATCTTTAAGCCTTAAGATTTAGCAGTGATCAGCTCATTCATCTCCTTCTCTCATTCATTTATTTACTTGTTATCCGATTTGTACTGAGTAGTTTTACCCAGCTAAAGATTGAAGATAAACTGTGCCAGCAAAGCTGAGTAGTTTATAAGTTTTTATATCGCACTCAGCACGCATACTCATTGTTCGCCACTTTTCTACTAATAAGTTTAATCTAATATGGTTCCAAAATCTCGTGAACTGTTGGCTATCAACTACGCCAAAAACTTGTTCACATATAAAATGTAGGTGTTGTCAATACCCCTTACCACATAGAAAAATGAT
>CATIWQ010137663.1:0-10851 GCA_949673415.1 Euphorbia schlechtendalii | reverse complement strand
TATATCTTGAATCGGGTTTTAATTTGCCCAATTTTAGAGAAAACACCCTATGAACTTTGGCAAGGGCTCAAGACTAAGATTGGTCATCTCAAATCATTTGGCTGTAGGTGCTTTATTCTTAACATCAAGGAGCAACTAGGTAAGTTTGTTCCTAAGTCTGATGAAGGTATCATCTTGGGATACTCAATTAACAGTAGGGTATATAGAATATTTATCAAAAGAATTAGCATGTTAAAGGACTTTATGCATGTGGATTTTTATGAAACTAACAATGAAGATAGACATCCATCTGATGAAGATGAAGGAGTACCCTAGCAAGTGAATCAACTCAGCATGCCACTCTTTGTGCTACCCAACTCAGCACAAGAGCCCCTTACTGAGGAAATCAAAGAAGATAAGGATCTTTCTATCAACTTTAACAATGGTGAAGATCAACCTCCACCTCAGAAACATTTTGTCGATCCTCCAGCAGTTGATCTGAGTCTATCGAGGGAGATCAGAACTCATCACAACTATCTGCTTGATAGCATTGTTTATGATGTTCAGAATCTGGTGATGATGCGAGGTCAGCTCAGTAGGATGATGAGTCATCTAGCCTTCATTTCATTGATTGAATCTAAGAAGGTTGAAGATGTAGAAGGTGATGATTATTGGATGATCGCAATTGAGGAGCTAGATCAATTCAAATGCAATAATGTTTGGGATCTAGTTCCAAAGCTGAAAGGGAAATCTATCATCGAATTAAAATGGTATTCAAGAACAAGCTAGATGAAGATGGCTCTGTTGTCAGGATCAAAGCTAGGCTTGTTGCTCAAGGGTACAATCAGCAGGAACGCATCAATTCTGATGAGACTTATGCTCCAGTAGGCCATCTTGAAGATATTCGAATCTTGTGTGCTTTCGCATCTCATATAAAGTTCAAATCATTTCAAATGGATGTTAAGAGTGCATTCTTGAATGGATTCATTCAAGAAGAAGTCTATGTTCACCATCCTCCAAGCTTTGAAGATTCGAATAATCCTGTGTAAGTCTTCAAATTGAAGAAAGCTCTTTACGGATTGAAGCAAGCTCCTAAAGCTTGGTATGAGACTCTAACCAATTTCTTAATCAGCAAAGGCTATGAAAGAGGGAAAGCAGATACAACTTTGTTTATCAGGTGAACAAAAGAAGATGCATTGCTCATCCATATCTCTATAGATGATATTATCTTTGGAGCAACTGATGAGAAGATATGCAAAGAGTTCAACAAGCAGATGTAGAGCGAATTTGAAATATCTATGATGGGAGAGCTCAATTTCTTTCTTGGTCTACAAATTAAGCAAATTGAAGATGGAATTTTCATCAGTGAAGCTAAGTATGCTAGAGAAGTCTTGAAGAAGTTTAACATGGAACATTCGAAGCCAATGTCCACTCCCATGACCACTGATACTATCTTGAGTAAAGATGAAGCTAAAAAACCTGTGGATAACAAATTCTACAGAGGACTCATAGGCTCTCTTCTTTATCTCACTGCTAGTAGGCTAGATATTCAGTATGTTGTATGCTACTACGCTTGGTATCAAGCTGACCCCAAAGAATCTCATTTAACCACTATAAAGAGAATTCTTCGGTACTTGTAAGGCTCAATTGAAGTAAGTCTGTGGTATCCCAGCAATGTTGATTTTACTCCTAGATGAATCATAGATGCTGATTATAGAAGAGATAAGCTCGACATGAAGAGCACCATAGGAGGATGTCATTTCCTTGGAGAGTGCCTTGTGTAGTGGTACAGTAAGAAGAAAAATTTTATTGCCTTGAGTACAATTGAAGCTAAGTACATGGCAGCAGGAAGTTGTGTAGCATAACTTCTGTGGATTAAGCAACAACTGGAAGATTATTGTATAAAGTCAAATTATCTCGAAGTTATGTGTGATAACAATAGCGTAATTGATCTATCCAAAAATCTAATTCAGCATGGCAGGATGAAGCATGTCAATATCAGACATCACTTCATTAGGGATCAAATGCTACGAGGAGATGTCAAGCTAGAGTATGTTCCTTCAGAAGAACAGCGAGTTGATATCTTCACCAAATCATTGCCAAAGGAGCAATTCAGTGTTCTAACCCAGTTAATTGGAATGGCTAATCCGTGTTGAAGAAGAAGAAGGAAAATGAAATTCTCAAAATTTTGGCTAAGTGTTAAAGGTAAAGACTTGAGAAAAGATATGGATAACACCTTCTAAATTTTAAACTAAAGGTGCGAGGAACAGTTTCACAGTTAAATTCAAGCTCTACATTTTCAAAAGGACTTGCATTTGAAGTGGAACTTTTTTTTTATCAAAACTCACCATTTTATTGAGGTGGTTAATCTTTTTCCAATCTCAGCATTCATTTTCATCATGAATTTTGGAAGCGCCATGTACCTTTGAGAGATGTTGTTACCAATGTAAGTTGAACAATTGAAGAGAGAAGTTTCACTTGCATTCTATGATTTTGAATCCTCAAGTAATTGAACCCTAACTTTCTCTTCTCTTTCAAATACCTTCAAACCTCTCTTAAATGGCAATTACCTGAACAACCTTCAAGCTTCATACCACCACTTCCTTGAAAATCGTAGTTAACACTAAGGGACAGACTGAAAAGATGACCCTAGAAGAATGCACACTTTTCACTAAGGTGGATTAGGCTGATGATCTAGAATTTGGTCTGGTCTACAAGGTAGACTATGAGGGGTTATTGAAGAACAAGAATATGCACAGAATCATTAAGCAGCAACACCTCAGCTCCTTCTTAAAGATGGAAGGACAAGCCATCATAGGACTCATGAAAGCATTCTACTCCAACCTCTACATCATTCAGGGGTTTAATGATGTGCTGATGATGGAGTTTGGAGGCAAATCAACTCTTATTTACTCAAGCTTGATAGGGAGCATTCTCAACATGCCTAATAGAGGTACTTAGATTTGCAAGACTGGCAATGAGGATTCCATAATCATTCTAGAGGATTGGGAGCTCCCGTCTAACTATATGTCAAGGGAGATTGCAGCAAGCCGAATGAGCTGGACTACTAGAGCTTGCCACAAGCTAGTGGTGAAGCTGCTGCTACCAAAAACTAAGTCTGTGACTAGCTGCACCTACTTCGAGAGGTGTGTGGTATACCATATGGTAGAGGGTAAGAAGTTTAACTGACTAGTAGTGATTCTTCACCATTTGACCAAGCTGACTACAATCTATCATTATAGTTACCTCATAACTAAATAGATGAGGGCGATGAAAGTGGACATTGCTTAGTTTTTGGGGGACTCTGGTGACACAATTTTTCCTGTGAAGAAGAGAATTGACATATCTCACTTTATTAAACTAGTTCACAACCAGGTACATACTAGGTACAACAAGGCACAATAGAAGCGTAAGCTTAAGTACTTACCGATAATAATACTGGTGGACATCACAAAGGAGGAAGAAGATGGTTTCGTGGTGGACTTCAAGTATAGCGATGATTCAAATAAACTTCCCATATCCATCATTCTAGAGCAAGTCACCACCACCGCCTCCTCAACCAAGTAGAAGGCTGCTTCCTCCAAGGCCAAGTGGAAGAGCCCTGAGAAATCCAAATTTAATAATGCTCCTGTTCAGCCCTAACGAAGGAAAATAAAGGCTAAGACTCGCACACAAAGACAAGAAGAGGCCAAAATTCTTGTTGAGCAGTAAGCTGAGGAACAAGAGGACAAAGAAGCGGTTGAGGACACCCTGCGCCAAAGGAAGTGATAAATGTTATTCTCATAAGAAATTGAGGAGTAGGGAAAGGCCAAGAAGTTTAGAGATGATGACACTCTAAGTCCTAACATTGCTGCTGAAGTTCAAGAAGTTTTTGCCAAAGTTAAGGGCACTCGACGCAAGTGTTCTACCACCAACAAGCCCTACAAAAGAATGTGCAGGTGGTTAGTAGTGAGGAGGATGTAGGGGAAACTTTTTCTCTCCATCAAAAAGATTCCAATATTCCTGATCCCAACATCTCGTACCCTCTTTCACTCAAAATGAGTAACCCTCTACTCAGTCTGAGCAACCTCAAGCTCGTCCATCCTTGGACCAAATAGATAACCAAGAGGTTCCGTTAAATCCTACCCCCACTTCTTTTGTAAATCCTCAAATCCCTTCTTCTCTAGTAAATTCTCCAAAACCCCAAGTGTCTACTCCTGTAGATACTGAAATATAAACTATAAATTCTCTCATTCATATTCCTTCATCCCCAATCAATAACCAACATTCTCCCATTCATAATTCTTCTCCTACAAAAAGCCATGATTCTTTTTCTCCTAATCCTTCTTTAATAAACAATTCTCCTATCCTGTCTTCTCCTGTACAAACCTAAACACAAACTCCTTCTTGTAATCCCTTGTACCTTTTATTCCGCTTAAGAAAACCATTTCCTCTATTTATCCAACTGTAAATTCTTCTGAACCACCCTATTCTTCAAACCAAAAATCTACCCCCTTAACCCCTCTAGTTAGGGAAGTCCCTAATGCTAAGAACTACGCTTAGCAATGAAACACAAGTGGTCAGAATGCTAAAGTAAATTTTATAGCCCATGAAGCAACTGAACCCAGCAGAGAGCCAATCTGAAAGGATTTGGCTGATACATCTATCTTGGTAGAAATTAGAGAGTTAGCTAGGAAGAAATTCCCTACACTCAAGATGAATGCTGAATTAGATGGAGCAGTAATAAAATTGATACTTGCTCAAGAATTGACAGACTTATCCTCCAAGACTAAGGTAAAATTACCAAAATTTGAACAGCACACAAGTGTGCCTAGCGAATCTCTCTACTTCGAGGAGTTTGAGAAGATCGAGGGTAGCTTGTTTGTTATTAGAAATCATTTGGCAAAAGAGAGTGCCAAAAGCCTAGTGAACAAGATGGCGCTAATCCTGACCGAGTTCACAAATTTTACAGCTCAGCTTGGGGGAAGCAATCAAGTCTATCCCCACGTCTACTACTATGGCTAATACTATAGCGGGCAAGATAAAGGGTAGCGTGGATGCTTCTACTAAGCAGCTAAGTCAATTGAGTTGTAGAATGGGAACTCAAGTGACATAGATCTATAAGCTTAGACAGGACAGACCAAAATAAAAATGTTGACCGACTACAAGATCGCAAACGTTCTAAAGGAGGTAGAAACGATGAAGGACATTGGGCATAGTATCACAAAATTTCTAGAATCTCAGGCAAAATTTTTACTGATGCATGATAATAAGCAAGACTCAATAGTAAAGCTGCTAAATCAGATCTCCAGGAAGTTGGACAAAGCACCAATGCTAAACCTAGACTCCATCAGCTCCCAGTTTGAAGCTATTTGCTATGAGATCGAAGATCACACTACAACAAAGATCGCTGACTCTCAAAAATTTTTGGTGAAATCCATGGGCCAGCTATTTCCAGATATGCTTGTTCCTTGCCCTCTTCCAATGGAATCAAACTGCCCTAAAATGAATATGACTATTCATGGAAAACTTAATGTTCTCAAGGGTATGCTAGAGGCGTTGCAATCTTGTATGGACTCCCTGACCTTAACAAGAAAACTTCGATGCAAAGGATATTGACAACAGTGCAAGGTGATTGAATAAAATCTATCCCAAGATCATTGATATGAAAGCTAAATTGAAGGTCACACTATCAACAATGGACTTCAGAGCCCTCTTGCAGTGTTTCCAACAATTCTCATACCAAGGACTTAATCAAATTGCACACCGTACTCGTTGTCATCATCTTCTACTTTCAAAGATAAATGATCAGGGGTTCCTATCCACCAAAGGCAACAAGAAATTGGAAGAAGAAATTTCTCTACAACTCATTAGCCATCAAACAAACTTTCAGGCTACTCTCAACTCATTTAATGTCTACTTGGAGCAACTTATTTCAAGACAAATAGCAATGGGGGAGAAAGTAGCTGAAGAAGCTGTGAAGACGGCACATTCAGAGTAAGGAAATCTTCCAAGGTGATCATAGAAACCTCAGCCACAACAATAGCAACAATAGCCAAGTCTAACTCAAGATAAGTTTGGAACTTCATTGTTAAAGCAACAGCAATAGCTTAAGAAATAGAAAACCTAATGTACCTGAGTAGTTTAGGAAACTTGTAATAGGAATTCATGTAACCTAAGTTCAGGATATAGTTTATTTACTAACTAAGTCATTTTTCCTTTATTAATGATATTATAAGTTTCTACCTCAAGTTAAGATCTTCTTAACTTTAAATTGCTATATTGTATGTTGTTTTCTGCTGTGGATTGAAAATGTAATGCAAGAACTCATACAAGTGACCAACCTTGAAGAAAAGTTGAAGTAAGACAAAGACCCAAATCGATGAAAAATTCTCTAAGTATGGGGGATCTGAGATGCTTGAGGAAGACTCACTCATTATGGGGAGTTCAAGCTGACTAAGGGAAGTCACTCAGCAAAGGGAGTCTTACATCACTTTCCAGGTATTTCTGATACTCTTACACTACCTTATTCACTTAAATTATTCAACTACATAGTTTGCTATCTGTCCAAAATGGGGGAGATTGTAGAGTTAACTGTACTTCAAAGTACTTAAATGTTTTCGAAATAGCAAACTGAATAGGCTAGTGAATTTAATAGAGTACTAAGAAGACTCTTAATTAATGAAGCTTACTTAAGTTTTGTTTAAGGAAAAGAAACACAATTTTGTTGAGTCATTAATTAAGATATAGCTTAGTGTAGAAAAAGCTAAGTTGTGCTGAGTACTACGTAGTTTAAGTAAATATCTACTCAACAAGTACTGAGTTTGACTTTTATTATTTAAAAACAACTTCTTTTGACACATTGAGAATTGAATGGCACACATGCATTTTACGTATTTTGTGAGATACAGAATATTTTGTAGATGCTTTTTAGGTCAAAAAGTGCTAAAATTAAAGAAGATTTCAAGTGGTTCTCACAAGAAAAAAGGTGTTAGTACGGAATGTTAGGAATCCTTCTCTAAAGTCCAAGGTAAAAGGAATCCTCTGTCATTCTGAGTATCTCCATGCGACTCTACCAGCGTAAGCAATGTCACCAATCTGAAGACTCCGCGTTGCATTCTTATGCGCCTCTCTCAAACCAAATTGCTTGAAGATAAATGAGATTTTGTAAATGGAATTATATTGTGCCTCAAAGTTAAACTTTTCATCTCTAGACATCTTGGAATCTATCTCCAATACGAAGATTCAAAACATATGAAGGGAAGAGAAATTGAAAATCAGCGAGCCTGAAAAGTTTACAATGGCTACTTCACAAAGCTTCAAGTATAAATAGAAGTCAGAAGCAGACGTTCAAAATTGGTGAATCACATTGAATTTCTTAAGAGCTAAATCGTTGCAAAAATTCTTCTAGCTTCGAAGAAATTCCATTTCAAGCAATCAACAAATAATCCATTTTCACATATGTTTGTAATAGAGAGAAACATTTAGTAAATTAACATTATAAGGATTCAACAGTTTATAAGTTGAATCAAGTTCATAATTCCTATTCATCTTTGAGTGATTATTTAGGAAGGGTACCCAAACTATGTTGAGTGGTAGTTAGAAAGCAAGGTACTTTTTGTAAAATCGGTCTACCTATCGTAAAGGCTGCTCTGCCTAAGTAAGGAAATATCAACTAGTGGATTTAAGCTCGGAGAGGGTATCCGGGGTCTGGAGGTAGGCTCAGGGCCAAACCAGGATAAAACCAGGTGTTGACGTTCTTACTTTCGCTATTTAGTCTTTATCATCCAGCACTCCTTCTATCATAAATCGTTTTCGCTTGAAAAACCAATTCTATGCTGAGTAGGAACTTAGTAAGGAATTAGAGATAAACTATCCAGCACAACTAAGTAGTTTGTAAGTTTTAAAGCACTCAGCATCGCATAACTTAGCACGTCTTTAAAACTTAACTTGGTTTAAATCTTTTATAAATCTTAAAAGTAACCAACAATCACATTCACCCCCCTCTATTGTCATTTATAAGTATTCTAAGGACCAATAATATTCTAGGTATTTCAGATGCTAGATGGAAATTTACATGCAAAAGTTGATTTTAAGTCGATTTTGGAGTATTTTGGATAATTGTTCGTATTTTAACCATATCTTCCTCATGTAATGTCAGATTGAAGTGATTCGGGATGTTTTGGAAACCTATGAGATAGACTACAATTACGTATCGGATAGTCATCTTCAGATTTGGATTTTATCAGCATGAAAATTGAGGCGAACGTTACTGCATCTGCAGAAAGTCCTATTTTGGATTGAATTATGTCATCTTTCAATTTCTATCTATTCGGGAATTCAAAGACATCTGAAAGAGTAGCATCTAATCAGGATTTATTATTTCTCTTTCATATTTATTTTTTCCATTTTATTTCTTGTTTAGTTAAGTTAGTAATTAGAATTATATTTTAATTAAGAGTTTGTTTCTAATTAGGATTGATTCTATTATTTATGTTAGATTTAGGGGGAGCGTGAGATCAGAGTTTTAGGGGGTTGAAATATTTTGCCAAACTTTGTTTTATTTTCTTTAATTTTTCAATTATAATTTAGTTTTTTTTCTACAATTATGAGTAGCTAAAATCACAATCTTTTGGTGAAGTCAATTTCATAGTTGTAGTTGGATCGTGAGACTTGTTTTTAATTGTTCTCTGTCTTCAATTCTCAATCCATTATCTAATTTATCTTTATTATTATTTAGGTTGATGTTTCAAGTAGAGTTCCTTGAGGTTTTCACCAATTTGATATATCATTATTCTTTTATAAGCTCGTTGGTAAGGATTTATAATTGATTTGTGGTAACAAATGTGTTGTTGGGATCCACGGTTGTAGTTGAGTTTATCGAATTATTTCATGTTGGGTGATTAGTTTGATAGGAAATAGATCTTTAAATCTTAATGCTAATTTTGTGATTGAATCTTGTATGCTAGGTATAGGGTTATCACAAGGTTAAGAGATTAATTGCATGTTGGGTGTTTCTAATCTAATTTAGCAAAAGATACTTAATTGTAATTGACTAAAAAATGCAGTTAAACCAATTGGTTGAAAGGTAAGATTATTTTTGTGTCCATGATCAATCTAATGCAAGCCGAAGAAACGATTTCACTAGAAGACTTTCCTTTATTGATTTCAATCCTATTTTTATATTTATTTTATTTAATTATTTTAACAAAACAATCTATCAAGACCCCCCATATTTACTTTCCTTATTTTTATTTTAACTCGGTCATTGACTTGTGATAAGTTTACTTTGTCAATTCTCTATAGATTCAACCCTATTTACTAATGCTACACATTTAGATCTAGCAAAGATTTAGGATTTATTTTTGGTGGATTCGACACCCATCAAATTTTAGTGTCGTGGCCGGGGAGTTGATTTTAATTAATTTTGTTTCTTTTTTTGATCAAGATTGTTTGACGAAGGCCAACAGCATGACACTTGAAGAGATAATGGCAATAATGGCAGAAAATACCCTCCAATTTTAGCAAAAGATGGAGGCTAGGATCACAAAACATCAAGAGATGATGACCATAATGGCAGCTAACACACTCCTATTTCAGCAGAAGATAGAGACTAGCATTTGTAACCTCGAGAAACAAGTGAGTGATATAGTCACTAAATTGAGTAAATTTGTAAGTTAAGGTCAGTCTTCCTCTCAAATTGAAACCAATTCAAAGCAAATTGTGTGTGCTATAACTCTTAGGAGCGGAGAAGAGATAGATGAATAAGAAACGGGCAATGATAATGTTAGTTTGGAATCTAAGAAAACAGCTAATGACACCTTGAATCCCAGGACAACATCTTCTCTAAATAAAGAAATAATCATTTAGTATGTAATTAAGAATATAGAGATTAAGGATCCATTTCTTGATGCATTTGAACAAATTCACAAGTGCAATAAATTGCTCCAAGTGTGTTGCTTATATAATGTGATGAATGCTAGGATTGATCATACATTTTCTATGCATGTCTATTACAATCTAGGGATAGTTTCGCATATAGAATTAAATTTCACTAACTTTGACCTTTTGTTGAATGAGTTGAAGGAGATTTTTACAGGCTTGGGTATAGAAGAGCTTGGCTTTAATAAACCAGTGTGGGATCGTGGTTGACATTTGTACGTCGAGCTGAACGACGTTAAAACAAAGACGTTATTGGGAAGCAACCCAATTATATTTTATTATTAATAATTTGATTTTTTTCTTTCTAGTTAATTAAAAAAACAAAACAAAAAAAAATTTTCCTAATATTTTTTTAATTTTATTTTAAATAGAAAAGACGAAAAAATTGAAAAAAAAAACATATAATAAGGCGTTGAGGTTGTCCAAGCCTTGGGCGTCTAACTACCTCGTCAGAGGTAGTAGCTCCCACTCGGCAAGTGTGAACTTTCACACTCAGCGAGTGGGGCCAAAAAACAAATTTGTTTATTTTATCTATTTTTAATCTTTGTTAATTTATTTTCTTAATTTCTTTTTATTGTTTTTAGTTACACAATTGTCAACTCCTACTACCGCATTTATACTTTGACTAAATTTCATAACGGACTACGACCAAGTTTTTGCAAGACTCAATGGATCGACTCACTACCTCCACCATCAGGTTATACCATTCTTTTCTATTCTTTTCTATTTTAATCTTTTTTGTTTGGTACATAAACGAGAGCATTTATGGTTTAAGTGTGGGTGAGGGACATATACTTTTTCATGAGATTGTGTTGGACATGAACATCAAAATTTTTGAAATTTTTTGAGAATGAGCATGTGGATGATCTATTTTTAGAATTTGTTGACTGTCTTAGTGAACATGAGAATTTGGATAACTAGGAGTCTTTTAGTCAATAACAAAGATCCAGA
>CATIWQ010137654.1:0-44812 GCA_949673415.1 Euphorbia schlechtendalii | reverse complement strand
TGTATATATATATATATGTATATATGTATATATATATGTATATATGTATATATATATGTATATATGTATATATATATGTATGTATATATATATGTATGTGTGTGTGTGTGTGTATATATATATATATATATATATATATATATATATATATATATATATATATATCATTTCATCTTATTGTATAACTTGTGATATGTGGTGGAGTGTCGATTTTCTGCATAATGGGGACAGTATTGACATGGAGGGCTCTAGCATTTTGTGGTTACTTTTTCATGATCTATGTAATCCGAACAAGTAAACAAAAAAATAATTGGAACAAATTTTTAGAAAATGTGGATGTCTGATAAGATTATGAAGCAAAAATAACAGAGAATAAGGCTAACCTGTGACTTTTTGTAGGCTGATTTCTTGTCCCATTCTGCTTTTTGGCTTATTTCTTATTCAAGAGTCCCAAGATGGTTGGTAAGAGATGAAAATGCACAATATCTTTCTACACAAATACACATACCAATTCATAGAATATGAAATGACCAAGAAATAATGTCTCATATAATTCAGGCAAAGATAAGGAACATGATAAAACTATTAGTATTGGATCCATTATAGCTATTTCACATCATATGTCACATTCTTACATACAATTCTACTCTATTTCATGGACTAACCATTTCTTAAACCAAACATGTCCTAATGGGTTTAGGTATTGGTTTGTTAAGGGATAATTTGATTGCCATTAAAGAACAAGAGCTAACATAGTAAAAGGTGGAGGTACTTCTATTATATTTATATACACACATTACCAAAGGACATCAAAGACATGCATAAATGATTGATTAAGTTGCAAACTTGTCACCTCCAACTTAACAACTCTAGATTAATAGATGAAGAAATACGATGAACATAACCAAGTTATTCAAAAAAATCCTTTCAGCGCATTGCAAAACTAAGAAGGATAGTAAGCAATAATTCATTTAGTTTGATAGAATACCCTAAACATCGAACTACCTATATTTTCATGGAAAATTTTATTTCAACAATAAGTTATCTCTTAGATAGATATTCAATCAAGAATTATTACACGTATATACAAATTTGGACCATTGCAAGTCTATAAGACAATAGTTGAAGCCAAAAAAAGAATGAGAAAGATAGAACAACTAATATCATATGTTAATAGGTTAGAATGACACCTTCCAATGTCAATAGCGAAGTCTCCATGAATAGTTCAAGGGTGCAGATTCAGTAGGGTTTGTAGCTCCAATAATCTTACGGCTAGTAGTCACAACATTCTTACCCTCCCAAACCATAGCAATAATAGGGCCAAAAATGACGTACTCAACAATTCTATTGAAGAATGACTTTGCAGATAGGTCAGCATAGTGCTTCTCAGCAAATGAATGCTCAACATTGACATTGAAGGCATGAGAGCATGAAAGAACCCCAACAACTAGCATGTCTCCACTTCTCATGATGTGTCGTGTACTCCATGGAGATCTTTGTGAAAGAAGTCTCTCACATAGTCCACATTTGAAACCATCAGAAAAAATACATAATCTACCAAGAATTTCATATTCAAATGGGCCTGAAACATCCACAATATCGCTACTACTTCTAAAACCTCCTAATGTAGGAGCATTAGAGGTGCTTGAAAGCTAAATAGATTCTGTTTCACAAGGTTTGGATGGGAAGACTAGTGGATGAATAGGTTAAGAAAAAAAGGGTCTGGTACCTGAAAAATTGCATAGCCTGAATTTGGGTTCATACTCATTGCCATTCAAAGATGATGAAGTGGATCCCCCACTTTCCATGTTTCCAGATGTTCCCTACAAATATATGATTTCTGTAAAGAAATTGAATGACAGCAAGGCAGTAGCATATTTCAATGAAAACTTCAAATTAAAAACATACCCCCACATTGAGCACAGAAGGTAATGGCTTCATGATAATACCTGGAAAACATGAACACGAACATTAGGAATATTTAGTTCAAAATATCAACTACTACAACATAAGGAATCATAACAAATGCACCAATCAATCATGTAAAAATTGTTTTGAATGGAAATCATGATGTATAAATGGAGATTGCAATAATTTAAGCAAAGAAAAGATCAAAGACCAGAAAAAGAAATTACTACTATATAATATATTCAGAAGCGACAAGGAGCTAACAATATCCATCAATACCTAAGCATATATATAATGAACGGTATTTAGTTATCAAATTCTGAATTTTGTTAGAGAGTAGAAACTCTCCAAACATTTATGGATACAATTTCGCAGAGCATCCATAAAAGCTAATTTTGTTTGCAATGTAACATTAAAGATGTAACTACAAAGAGTCCCTGATGCGAAAAGAATTGCAATTGACCCATAAGCTAAGGGGGTTTACTACTACCCTACAAGATGATTTGAGCAAATCTATCTTATATATGATCACCTATAACCATCCAATTCTTTACTACATTAGGATAATTTTCATCAACAATTTAGTAACTGTAATCAATACTATTGAAATATCTTCATGCAATAACGTATTTATTACCTCTTTGTGTAGCATATTCTTTATTACCTCCAGATATTACTCTCTCGTAGCTCCGATGAATGCCCTAAACAAATTTGAGAACTAAAAATCTCTCTAGTTTTAGCAAAAGAGGAACCCTAAATTTTTCAACATTATATCTGACAACGATGACAAAGATGAAGATGAAGCAAAAGATGGAGCACAAATCGAAATTCAGACAAATATGGAGATTTTAAATGAGCAAAAGTAATTGAAATGGGAGAAGAAGAGGGTGATTGACCCAAATTAGAGAAACCAAAGAGAAAAGAAAACAGATGAGAAGTCTGATTTTTTTTAGATTTAAATCATTTTTTATTTTGTTATTTTAATAGTTTCCGTCAAATAAATGAGTGGGAGATAAGCCCGCCGCTTATTTTTACTATTCATACGTGTTTTCGACAATAGTACAGAGAAAGTGTTGCAATCAATAATGTGTTCTACATCTATCCGCATCTATTGCATCACTTTTGTAACACTTTTTTGAATATGTTGGAACAGATCAATTTTTTCATGAAAATTGCAACATTTTTATGCAACACCAAGTAGTTTCTGTTGCAACAGGCCATCTATGGCGTAGTGGGTGATCCGAGAGAAGAGTCAACCGTCGATAGGTTCAACATAGGCCATAAATCAACAAGGTTCCCCGATGTCATTACTCGATGAATTCTCAAGTAAGATTGCGAATTTGACCATATATAATCACGACCACTCAACGGAATATCAAACAGCCCATTCTCATTAACAATGCCCTAAATGATAACATCGAATTTGTTAAAACCCCACCAAATCGCTCCGAGCTATGTAACACTTCATTGAAATCTCCACATACAATAGCATTTTGATATTCCACCATAACCCCCGATAAGTCCAACCATAACCGAGACCTCTCCCCACTTGATGTCGGCCCATATACAAACATTACATGCACTCAATTTGATTAGATACGAAATGCACTAGCAACCATCTATCATTTGTACTTATCACATTTCCTTGTAACATCGAAGAATTCCACGAAACAAGTAACCCCCCCCCCCCCCGATCGACCTTGTGATGGTGCATAACACGATAACAATTTATTATGGCCCCAAAACCTCCTAATAATGTGATCATTAATATTCGCTACCTTTGTTTTGATGAGATAAAAAAATTGGATATTCAATTTCCAAATTAATGATCTAACCCCAAATTGTTTTGCAATATTTCCCACCCCACCCTGACAATTCCAACACAAGAAATTTAACAACATTAAAAAATTCAAAATCCTCGGTTACCTCTCCTTTACTTCAGCCCCTCCTCTCTTCCAAAGCCCTCACTACGACATCCACATGTTGGCCATTAAAAATTCCTAATCTCTCATCGACCTTGAGCGTCAAAACCCCCTCGCTAAATCTCTGCTCATTTCCACTATTCTTAGAATTATGATATTCATATTTGAGATGTCCGGACCCGAAGACTCTGATAACAGACTTAATTCCTTCCCCCGATCTAAATTACTCACATCTCCACACTTCCCAACCCTCTTTGCCACCACTTCAGCAACTGGTTCGCATCCCATCATTGTTATTCTACCATTTCCAACTGAATATTCATCCAACCTTGTAGCTCTTCTACTCCCATCACCACTACCCCTAATTAGTCCACTTCCAACAGCTTTTGAGTTCTTGTCACTTCCCGAAACTTTCCACCTTCCAACCTCAGCCCCGCCAATACATCCTGCTCCACCGAGACTACCATCCACATCACCCATCACTAATTCTTTGCCATTGTTCTTCTCAATTTCCGCATCACTGCATGTTTCGGGTACCCAACTTCCTCAAATCCTCTCTTGAATTTGTTCCTTTAATCTGTCCCCTTTCAGTGTAATAATTTCCTTCGGACTTTCCATTGATTCACACTAATCCGACTCCTTTGTCGCCATCTCGCTCATCCCCGAGTCACTAGAGGAACTAAATGAATTATCTTCTCAGTAACTGCATCTAACACCTTGTCTAAATTCTACCATAACTAAAACCTCACGCTCCCCAACCCTTAACTTGAAGGTTATTCCTTTCATCCCTATCGGTACTGAGATAAAGCAAGATATCAAATCTAATCTTTCTGATCTCGTAAAATCACATTTGATGGCTATAATTCATCCAAAACCTGATGCTAATTTGCATACTAAAGATTCACACAACATCGTCGGTGGAATTTCCATTTAGTCGAGGCACATCAAGCATTCAGATGAAGTTAAATCACTCGAGATATGTGAAACCTTATATATAATATATGTTAAAACCTTCCACTCGCCCTCTACAAATTCACACATTGCCTCCTTCGATTCAAAACCAAAAAACTACTAAATCGCTTCCCATAGGTGTTGCAAAGTCAACCACAAAACCCCTCTCCCGCACCATGCCAAGGATATCTCTTACGTGCAAAATATTAATTAACTTCACCATGCATGCTCTCACTTTCCAATCGGCAACCTCAACAATATAATTCAACTCCAATGGTTTTTTCCCAATTCTTATATCATCCACTTTCTCTATATTAAAAGTTCTAAAAAAATTTACAGAGAGCATACTTGGAAAGTGAGAGCATGCATGGTGGATGATGTAAGAATCTATAATTCAACATGGATGATTGTATCTATATGAAAAGTTCTAAAAAAATTTACAGAGAAGATTAATAAAGCTATAGTTATATGAAAATTTATGAAAAATGTATATGAAACTTATAATAAAGTAATATGTGTTATGAAATATTATAAAAATGATATATAAAACATATAAGAACATTTAAAGAAAGTTAACAAGTACTCTGAAAAGTTATTGAAACATGTATATGAAAGTTATAGATTTAATGAAAAGTTATAGGTTACGTGAAAGTTATATAAAATGTATAAGTATAGGCTCTTAGTAAGTTATAGAAAATGTAAATGTGAGGTTATAAAAATGTTATCGAAAATTTTAAGCAAAGTTAAAGTTATATATAAGGTATAAGAAATTCATAGAAGACACTACAAGTTTATTTAAAGCTCATATGAAAGTATAAACTATATGATAGGTAATATAAAAGTTATTGGAAAGTTATATATGTAAATGTTAGAGAAAAGGTTTGAAAAATGTATAAGGTGTTGAAAAGTTATTGGCTTTATGAAAATTACAAAAAAAATACAGCTAATTAAGTTATGAGTCTAATAGAAAGTTGTATTAAAAGTATGAGAAAATTATTATGTATTTTAAATGTTATAGAAACAATATGGAAAAGTTTACTAAAGCTATAAGAATAAGTAATACGAAAAGTTATAGAAAAATTGTAAGAAACTTTAATTAAAGTTATTACAAAGTAACATGTGTTATGAAATATTATAGAAAATGTATAGGACGTTTATATAAAATACAGAGGACGGATATATGAAAGTTTTAGAATCCATGAACATTGAAAAATGAAAAATTATCTGAACAATCATAGAAAAGGTAGAGACAAGTTGTGCAAGGAAATAAAATAAAAATTATATGTTTTATGAAAAAAATTAGAAAATGTATGTGTTATTACAAGAATTTTATAAGTTATATATAAATTATATATTATAAGTTATATTAAAAATTTATAAAAAAATGCATAATTAGAGGGAAGTTAAATGTTCTTAAAAAGTTATACGGAAGGTATATGAAAGCAATATGCCCATCCACCTGAGGTGTCATCAAATTTGTTCTAGTTGAGCTTTAAACTCGAAATTTTCAGCTCTCCCACTAATCACTTAGGCTTTGCTTGGGAGCATGAATTTGGTGAGAGAGGAATAGATTTGATTCAAATTACCATGCTTGGGACGAATGGAGATGGACATAGGACGAATTGCGGCAGGAATTCATTTCCCCTAGATTTATTAAAAAGCCACCAATTGGAGTTCCGCCAAAATGATCGGATTCTAAAGGAAAAGATTTTTTTCTCAATTCTAACCACACCATCTTTCTTATTTTACTAATTTTTTAATTCTCCAATTCTAATACTTAAAGGTTAGTTGTGTCATTAGATTATAAATTCTTTTAAAAACTCATCCCATTTTCCCAAACACAATATTTTTTTAAAAAATTCCACTCCCTTCAAATTCTTCCCTTTCTTTTCCATTCAATTATTTTCTTTTCTTTAAAATTCTTCGTTTCCAAGGATAGCTTAAACTTCGCCCTTTGACAAAATTTTGAACCCTAACTTTCCCAACTCTCAAAGATTCACATTACTATCTTTCTCTCCCAGATTTTCATAACTTGAAATTGTCTCCATCTATTAAAGTTTCAATTACCCCATCTTTCCTTCTCTAAGAATTTTTTAACCTAAAGACCCGACTCTGCATTTCTGAAAATTTCAGTTTCTCTTTTTAAAGTTGTATGCTTCATACATCCACCGCCACACTAAGTCACATGCAGAGTGGTAAGAATCTATGAATTCCACCTATGATATGTGTATACGGGCGCTTAAATCAATAATTCTCTTGTCTATTCTTTGTAATTTTGGGTGTGAATCAAATACATGCATTGTAATTTTTTGCGTTAACGAATTTTTGTGGTTCTTGTAGGAACTTGTGATTTCACCTGTATCTTCTTTCGACCTAGTTAAAACCATACTAGAACTTTTCTGATTCAGACACCTAATGGTTTAAACCTATTGATGGAGCTAAAATTGTGAACTTTTGTTTTCCTTTTATTTTTTTTACGTTTAATCTTAATTATTTTCTTACTTGTATCGTAAGGAGATAAGTTTTGCTTTTCTGTTTAGTAGATTTGCATAATTGTTTACTTTTTACTAATACTTTTAGATTTTTAGAGCTGAAAATTTGTTCAACCAGCCATGGTACTTTAGCTTTGATACATGTGGCACATGTTTCTTAATTCTGTATAACTTATCTATTTGATGAAAATGCATTTCATATGTGAACTAATTCAATAATTCTTGTTTGTCTTTTTCTTTTCAAACCTGGATGTGGATCAAATACATTAAGTTTTTGTGTTTTTATTGTTTTTGCACTTGCTCTGTTGTTTCACTTTTATAGGCTTTCACATCATCCATATTTTAACTTATTCTGATTCAGGTACTTTTAATCCAACGAAAAGATTCATGTTTTGTTTTTGAATTGTATTATTGATGTGTATGTATGGCATAATAGTCTCTTTAGCATTAAAGTTCTTGTGGGAAGAACATTCAAAATGCAACAGAACAATCATCATTTCATATATCTAATTTTAAAATTAATCATCAAGTTGAAGTGTCATAGATTGATCATAATGTCACAATAAACATTCAATTTTATATGTTAAACTATTGATCTTTCCTTCATAAATGTATTCTATAGTATAAACATTAGCAAACACAAAAAGTTTATTTAAATGATTAATTATCTAAATTACTATTTAAAGTATCTCTAGATTTTGTAGTATTGGTTCGTAGCTATGAAAATATGTGTGCAGCACCCTAACTGATTAATTTGTTTTATTACTTGTTTAAGTGAAATTTGAGAAAGAAAAAGTGAATTCATTTGGTCGTCGCCAACAAGTTGCGTGACTGTGTCTCGTAATTAAATCCAGCCATTTTTAGGGTAAATGTTTTGTGTTAAGTTTGTTCCATTTTAGCTGGTGCCATTTTGCTAACAATTGGATACTGGAATAGTGCCATATTTGCTTTGTTGTTTTCTTGTGAACAAAATTTATAAAATGGCACCGATAATATCAATCTTTTAATTTATGGGGGGATGTTATTCTGCTTGTCTTGCTATCTTGTTTCTTGATTAGCTAGGATAACCTATTTAATTCATTTGCTATATTTGGTTGGTATTCAATTCCCCCAGTAATCACGCAAACAAGAAATTATGATCAACTCATCAAATAAACATATCATGTTATGTTTTTCAAAAATAAACATATCATGTTATGTAACAGACTATCTCATTAAACTCGGCATAGTAGCACGACAGCCTTGATCTTTGTTGAAAGGTATAATGCAGGCGATTGAGAAGATAGATTATGGGGACTATTTATTTGTAGGCTTCCTCTAAGAATTTTGATGATTAGAACACTAATGGGAGCTCAATATGGCATCTATGATTCTTTTAAAGTTTTTGTTGGGCTGTAAATACTTTTTTTTCTTACATTAATTTGTAAGTATAGTGCTAATAGTTTGTTAAATTTGACTTCAATCAAATGATTTTGGGGACTTGTTATTCATTTATAGTTAGACTACAAGTGGTGCCCTCCCCCAGCTGCTGCCATCAAGGCTTGAAATGAAAAAAAAAAAAAGATTTTTTGGAGGCCATTTCTCCATTACAGATAAATAAGAGCTGGTCAGCTCATTCCAATGATGGTAGAGTTAAGCATTGAATTTTTTTATAGATATATTTATTCATTAGTTCACAAATTAGCTATATAAAGTAATGTTAATTACAAAAAAAATGAATTTTAAAAGTGCAGGCTTGAATTATTTAATGCGCCATGCAGTATCTTGATGAAAGTGTAAAACTTATTGGAAAATCCTAACCTTGGGAAACTTTCTAAATGTGCCCAGTAAGTTCCTTATTCTTTCCATTTTACGTTTGTACACACTACCCTGGATGTGTTTGGCATATTAAGTGTAATTGCAAGTGTTTTAAATCATAGTATGTGGTCCTAATTTTTTGCTATTTAAGTACTGCATCGTGAAGGGTACTTGAGAAAAACTCGAAGTTGAGCTGAACTTTCATATTTTGTATTATACCGATGCTTCATATTTGTGATCAAATGATTAGTATTTGGAGCTATTAAGAGAATAACCCTTAGAATTGATAGAGAAATAGTTGTTTTTGTTGATTCAATTTGAGTATTACAGCCTTGTATTTATACTGTTACAATGTGCTAGTCTAATGGAAAAAAACCATTTACAATGAATTGTATTTATACTAATTATCATTTATTTGCACCTAGATTTGAGGCATTTATTAGTTTTCATGTGATTGTGATTTCCTAACAATCCCCCTCAAATTAATTAGTCAGATCTTCAATACTTAATTTGGTGAGAACGTTGAGAAAATTTTGTCTTGAGACAGCTTTGGTGAGAATGTCTGCTAACTGGTCTTTAGATCTTACGAAGGGGAGTTCAATTGTTCCATCTTATAGTTTTTCCTTTATGAAGTCTCTATCTAGCTCCACATGCTTGGTTCTGTCATGTTGCACTTGATTTTCTGAGATACTAATTACTGCTTTGTTATCGCACATGAGTTTTGCTCGGACTACAAGGTGGAAAACAAATCTCCATCATCAGCTTTCTGATCCATATTATTTCAGTTATTCCTTTTAAAATTCCTTGGAATTCTGCTTCCGCACTTGATAGTGCTACTACCTTTTGTTTCTTATTTCTCCAAGTCACTAGGTTTCCCTCGACCATTGTAAAGTATCCTACTGTTGACTTTTGATCATTTGGGTTTCCAGCCCAATCTGCATTTGTGTAGGTATCTATATCCAAGTGCTCATTCCTCCTGAAGGTGATTCCATGGTGTGGTGTGCTTTTCAAATATCTCAGAATTCTCATGACTGCTTCCATATGCTCTTCTTGAGGTTGATGTATAAATTGACTCATAATTCCTACTACATAAGCTATGTCAGGTTTGGTATGTGACAAGTAGATAAGTTTTCCCACAAGTCATTGATACCTGTCTTTCTCGGCATAATTTGTGCCTCCATTGATCTTCAGTCCATGATTCATTTGCATTGGAGATTCTATTGGTCTGCAATCTACCATTCCTGTTTCTACAAGGAGGTCAAGGATATACTTCCTTTGGGATATGAATATTGCTTTGTCTGATCGTAAAACCTCTATTCCCAATAAGTACTTTAGTCCTCCCAGATCTTTCATTTCAAAGTCTGTGAACAAATTTCTTCTCAAGTTTCTTATCTCCTTCGTGTCACTGCCTGTCATAATCATGTCATCTACATAAATTATTAGGCATGTAATCAAATCTCCTCTTTTCTTTAGAAACAGCCTGTGATTAAAGTTGCTTTGTTTGTACCTGTTTTGCTTCATGGCCACTATGAATCTTCGAAACTAGGCTTTTGGTGATTGTTTTAGTCCATAAAGGGCCTTCTTAAGTTTGCATACTTCCCTTTTTTCAAATTCGTCAGTGAAACTGGGTGGTGGTTCCATACATAAGAATGCATTCTTTATGTTGAATTGGTGTAGCGGCCAGTCTTTATTTGCTGCTATTGAGAACAAGAACTGAGTAGTGTAGATTTTTGCAATTGGGGAAAACATCTCAAAGTAGTCAATTCCGTAGGTTAGAGTGTACCCCTTTGCTACAAGTATAGCCTTATGTCATTCTATGGACCCATCTGCTTTGAATTTGATTTTAAAGACTCATTTGCATCCTACAGGTTTCTTTCCCGGTGGGTGTCTACATCTCTTTCAAGTGTCATTCTTCTTTAGAGCCTTCATTTCTGCATTCATGGCCATCCTCCATTCTTTCTTCTGCTTAGCTGCATGAGCGGTTGTTGGGACTTCTTTATTATAGAGCGTCAGAGTAAAGGCTTTCGCCTTTTCTAACAAGCTCCCCCTTACTAGATTCCCCGTAGGATATCTACTAGCACGTGGGATGTGTTCTGGTGTGAACCTCAATGGTGGAACTCCACAATTACTCCTGCGGGGCAAAATATCTCTTCTCGATGTTTCAAGATTAGTGTCAACATTATCATTTACTTTGGAACTTGAGATAGGGCTTAAAGGTTCATTTACCTCTTGTTGGACATCATCCAAAGGTTGATCATTAGTGGACACAAGATTGTCAATCTGCTCTTCATTGATGAGTAACTCTCGAGGTGATGAGATTGGGATTATGGATGAGGTGGTTAAGGGTGTTTCAGTTGAATTTTGGGATGGGACTATTATATTTAACAAACTAAGTGAGCTACAAGTGCTTTCCCCTTGGTCATGAGGTTGGTAAAGATAATAGAATTCGATTTCTAAAAAAGTGTAGTACATTGTGGCGTACATTTTATGACGAAGAGGGTTGTAACATCGATACCCTTTTTGATGAGGTGCATATCCAACAAAGACACATTTTGTTGCACAAGCATCTAGTTTGGAACGTTCATCCTTTGAAATGTAAACAAAGACAGAGCAACCAAATATTCGTGGAGGAAGTGTTAGGTGGGGTGGTATTTGTGTTTGGGTTTCCAAAATATGAAGAGGGTTTTATGATCTAGGATTTTTATGGATAAACGGTTTTGGAGGTACATAGAAGTGGCAATGGCTCCTGGCTAGATTGACTTTGGGACATTGGATTCAATCATGATGGCTCTTGCCATTTCCGGGAGAAATCTGTTTTTTCTCTCGCCTACTCCATTTTGTTGTGGTGTATTTGGGTAGGTTGTTTTGTGGATAAGGCCATTGGTTTGGAAAAACTGTTTCATGGTATGATTAACATATTCTCCCCCATTATCGGATCGAAGTATTTGGATATTCCTTTTAAATTATGTTTCAACCATGTGAAAGAACTAGATAAATTTTTCATATACTTCATATTTGTGTTTCAGAAAGTATACCCATATCATTCTTGAAAAATCGTCAATAAATAACATAAAGTATCGAAAACCATTAGATGGTGGTGCTGGGCCCCAAACATCCAAATGAATTAGGGAAAATATGTTTCTTAGTCGAGTATTATTTGAAATGAAGGTATTACGATGGCTCTTAGCTAAAACACAAGTTTCACACGTGAAGTTTTTGTGACTATTTAAAAATAAGGAGGGAAATAATAAATGGAGGTAACCGAAAGATGGATGGCGTAGGCGTTTGTGCCACAACCAAAGTTGGGTATGAGATGTCTTTTTGGTGTGTAGGGCAATTCCTTGATGAGTTACATCATCAACGTAGTATAGACCTTCGTGCTCAGCACCACGCCCAATGATCTCCTTCGAATGAATGTCTTGCAAAAGGCAAAATCGAAGATAAATTAGGACAATGCAATTTAATTCACAAGTAATATGAGTTAAGGATAAAAGTTTTCATGACAAGGAACAGACATAGATGCAATGTTTAAGGGAAATTTTTTGGGTGATAGTAATGGACCCTTCCCCTTTAACTTCGACTAGACCTCCATTTGTAGTTTCAATGTGGGTTCGAGAAGAAAAATTGGTTTCAACTAGATTAGATGGTACATAGGTCATAGTGTCTGTGGCCCCGCAATCCAAAATCCATTAGGTTTTTGAACAAGATTGAGTTTGGTGGGCTTTTGGTTGGGCTTGTGTTTGGGTATTTATATGTAAGCTTGGTTGGGTTATTAAATGGGTTTGGTTTGCATATGTTGGGTTTAAACTTGTGGGTAAATATGTGAATTCGGGTGGACTTAGGGTAGTGGGCTAGGCTTGGGTAGTGAGTTAGGTTTGGGTAGTGAGCTTTTGGTGGGTAATGGGTTTTTGGCCAAATAAATGACTAGGATTTATGGATTTAAGGGTTTTGAGATTTAGTCCTTAAAAGGAATTGTTTTCCTTCAATTTTTTCAGCCCCTCTTTTAAGGATCATACCGTAGTTATCTTCTCCTTTGCTATTCACGTTACTGCGGCTTGTAGCGCCATGATTTCTACTCCCATCTATGGTGCCCAAGATTTTCGCTATCGCTCCTGGTAGCTGTTTCGTTGCCGATGGTGTTGTGGTTTCCGGTACCGTCTTGTACTCTGATTATAGCCTAAGCTTTTCCATTTCTGTGTTCTTTCCACCATGGAGGATACATGATTAACTCAAAGCAACCTTCTCTGGTATGTTTGCTTTGTTTATAGTGAGTGCAAAAAAGCTTTGATTAGTCCTCCCGCAGTGATGATTTTTCCTGCAACTCAGTGGAATATGAGTGGTCCCGCGGTGGTGATCTCCATTGCATCTTAGTGGACTCTTAGCGGTGTCCCTTTCCGGAATCAAAACGATTTTTGTTGCTTCCTGATCTTGTTGCTAGACCAGTTCCAATTTCTCCTTAAGGCATGTTTTCTCCGTCAATTTGAGTTTTAAATATGTTGACCTGCGATTTCTCTTATTATCATGGCATACGCTGCCTCCACTGTTGGCAATGGTTCTTGCTTAAGTATGTCCCTTTTTAGTGCTTCATACTTTTCATCTATCGCCAAAAGAAATTGGTACAACCTTTGTTCTGCTATGATTTGATTGTACTTGGCTATGTCTTTTGGCTCCTTCATTTGATTTGGAGACTTTCGATCAATACTCATCTGCAATTTATTCCATAGTCCCTCAAGGGACTCATTGCCTTGTCGCATTGTACTGGCTCTTCTATGTAGCTCATATATTTAAAAAGAAACTCCACCACTACTGTAAGTGATGGCTAGGCCGTCCCATAACAACTTTGCCGTTGGATATTGAGCAACATTGTTGATCAATGATGGCTCAATATTTTGTATTATCCATGTGAAGACAATTTGATTAGATTGTTCCCATTTCAAGAATGCTGGGTCTGTGTCTTTAGGTGGCTTGGGGGTTAAGTGTTTCCCTTTACCTCTTCCTCCAATTGCTTTTCTTATGAGACATTACCAAAGTGGGTAATTCTCATTATTCAATTTGAAGCCTATTGAAAGGCTACTAGATTCGGTTAGTTGATGGCTTCCTAACTCGAGTTTGAGCAGGTTAGCTATTTGGAATGCAATATCTTCTGCTATATGTTGGTTGTTGGAATTTTCTGACATTTTTCATTTTGTGTTTGGCTTTATGGGTTTTTCAGGTTTGTTGATGGACTATGATGAAACTTTTCTGAGTCCTAAAGGATCAAAGACTCTGCTCTGGTACCATGTCAAGAGAATAACCCTTAGAATTGATAGAGAAATAGTTATTTTCGTTGATTCAATTTGTGTATTACAGCCCTGTATTTATACTGTTACAATGTGCTAGTCTAATGGAAAGAAACCATTTACAATAAATTGTATTTATACTAATTATCATTTGTCTGCACCTTGATTTGAGGCATTTATTAGTTTCCATGTGACTGTGATTTCCTAACAGGAGCTACATTCGTGCTAATAGTTAGAACATTTGTTGACTTGTTAATTTATAATTGTAGTCTCATATATAAAACATTGTTCTTTTTTTTTTGTAAATCTCTGGAGGAACATTGTTTCCCTCCATTGGAAAAAAGCTTGGAGCGGGTGAAAATTTTGGGGTGAGCGTTCCAACTAGGTTAATGTGCTCGCTTGCATACAAAACCCCCACCACTTTTTTTATTAAAATAAAAAAGATTAAGAGTGATAAAGTGATGTCAAAAGAAAAAATAAACTAAGTGAACCGAAACATTCTTTGGCCACTCAAATCATGGATAAACAAATTATTGCAAAATTCAATAACATTGTTCCATGTAACAGCTTCAGTCAAGAGTCT
This sequence comes from Euphorbia schlechtendalii, assembly GCA_949673415.1. Lineage (NCBI taxonomy): Eukaryota > Viridiplantae > Streptophyta > Magnoliopsida > Malpighiales > Euphorbiaceae > Euphorbia > Euphorbia schlechtendalii. The sequence goes on along the minus strand of CATIWQ010137654.1, from coordinate 29,880 downwards.
CACATAGTTAGCTAAAGCATCCGCGACTCCATTTCCTTCTCTGTAGACATGCATAGCGATGAAATTACATCCATCCAAAGAATTTAAACATTTGTGCCACTCTTGTCACAGAGTCCAAGAAACTTGCAGCGACTGCGTCCCAAAGGCTCCCATCACGTAGCTCGAGTCACTCTCCTACCACAGATTACTCCAACCATTCGTAATTTCAACATCCACCGCATGAATCGCCGCTTTCAATTCTACAATAAAAGAAAACATTGTATCCATAGGAAAATAAAAACAGAAAATAGCCTTGCCTTGGTGATTCCGAAAGATACCACCACACCCTGAAGTGTAAGGGGATCCTGCGGAAGATGCATCCGTGTTGACCTTGATCCAGTTTGGAGAGGGAGGGATCCATTTCACCTGCAAGATCTTCGGAGTTTTAGGCTAGGTTGCAGCTTCAAGCTCTTTAAAATATTTTGCTACACTGTAGAGTTTCTAATATAACCCAACCCAACACTGTCCGCTCTACAAATCATAGCCCAAAGATGTCGCAATGCAATATGGATAGAAGGCTTCTCGTCCTCAAAAACGGCCTTACATCTAAGGTTCCATGTGATCCAAATAACATTAACCAATGCTGAGACCCATAAAATTCTGATTTGGGGGCTGAGATGGTAGACCAATGCAGATGTGAATAAGGTCTGAATGTCAACCGTAGTATCAATGCGTCTGCCAAAGAGAAATTGAACCCTTTCCCAAAGTTGTTTGGTAAAAATTTAGCCCACAAAAAGGTGTTCCCATGATTCGAAGCTCAAATGACAAAGGATGCAACCGAAACAATATTAATTTCTCTTCGTTGCAAAACATCGTGCGTTGAAATACAACCTCTAATAGCTTTCCTACTAATAAAAGAGTGCAAAGGGGCAATGGAAGGATGCCAAATACATTTCAAAATAGAGTCTTCGAGACACTCACTTTGCAACCATTTGTAGAAAAGATTTACCATCAAAATGCCACAAGTCGAAGGATGCCAAACACAAAGGTCCTTAGGTTCAGACGATCTAGTACAAGCTCGCACTCTATCCGTAATGGTTTGATCAAGAGCCAACGGCAAATCAGCTCGCCCGTCAGCGCGTAAGAAATCTGCCACATTCCCGCTTCGCTTCAAACTATCCACTCGACTAAGCCCCAATTGCTTCACCTTTATAGGTGAAATCCAATTTGAATTCCAAAAATTCAGATCAGTTTTTTTGCCAATGAACCATTTAATGTGTGTACGAACCAAGTCATAGATTAACCGAATAGAACACCAAATTCTAGAGTTGACGAGCCAAAATTACACCACATCATTCCTAGTGAATTGTTTCCGTAAAAGAGTAAAGCAAAAATCCTTACACGAAATAAGCCACCAAGAAAATTTTGCAAGAAGAGAAGTGTTGATATCGCCAGTGAGTTTGAGACCAAGACCACCCACCAAGCTTTCGTTTTTCAACCAAACCTACCTAGATGAAATTCCGAATAGCCTTTTCGAGAGTATTAACTAGCGAGGCTAACCATTTATAGATGGAAAAACAGTGTAACAAGGTACTATAAATTATCATCTCGACTAGAGTAATTCTACCCACCATCGTTAAACAACTCCTCATCCAACCCGCAAACTTGTTCAAAGTCTTGTGTAATGAAGGCCTTAAGTGGCGAGATTTAGGGACACCCCAAAATAGTGGCACCCCAAGGTAATTGAACGGAAAATCTCCATGTTTAATACCTATAACAGATGCCAAATGAGCAGCCCTAGCAATGCTAACTGAGGCATCATGAAAAATACCAAACTTGTCCTAATTGACTCGTTGACCCGAGGCTTTGCCATATTGCTCAAACCTGTCTCTAATGACAGCCATATTAGACATGCTTACTATACCAATTATCAAAATATCATCCACATAGAGCATGGGTGAAGGGAAGATTGAATTAGATGTGTATTTCATACTCGCAAACACCCTCGAATCCACCAACATAATCAGCAATCTACTCAAAATATCTTCACCAATCCCAAACAACGGAGATAATGAATCTCCTTGACACACCCCACGCGAATAAGAGAAATAACCTCGAGAGCCCCTTGGAGTCAAAACCGAAATTCTAGTTGACTTGAGAATGCTAGGAATCCAAGAAACAAACACCCCCGAAAACCTGAACGAATCAAGAACCGCCATCAAGAAATCCCAATCAATTGAATCAAAAGCCTTCATGATATCAATTTTCATCGCCAAGTACCAACATGGCACTTCTTGCTAAGCATGTCGACACCTTTTGAAGCAATCGCAATGCAATCATGGATGTTGCATCCATGAATAAAGACTTATTGATTTTTGGAAACAACACGGCTAGCAATTAAACCTAAATGATTGGTCAAAATTTTCATAATAATTAAATACGAAATTAGACATCGTAATTGGCAGAAAATCCTCCACCCTAACCACCCCCTCAACCTTGGGCAAAAGAACCATAATGCTAGAATTCAATCCAGGCAACATGAAACCCATTTCAAAAAATTGTTTAACAACCTTACAAACATCCGCTCCCACGACTGCCCAATATTTTTGAAAGAACACTCCCGTAAAACCATCCGAACTCGGGGCACTTTGCCGTCCATTCCAAAGACAACTTCCTTAATGAGATCATCCATTGGTAATACAAGTAGGCTGTCGTTATCATCATTAGTAACAAGGTTTGGGACCACTGAATCAATTAAGCTCTTGTTGACCTCCATGTTGTTGTCATGGCAAAATAGCCCTTCATAATAGCGAACAATGTGTGTGTAAATTTCCTCAATATCGATAGAGACCTCATCGTCAATAATCAACAAATGAATACAACCCATCTACCGTCGCACACTCTTAAACCTATGAATTAAACTAGAATTTCTATCACCCTCCTTAAGCCAACATATCCTACTCCATTCTTGATGGTAAATTTCTCTTTGACATATGTGAAGGTCCAACTAGGCATGCACTTCGAATTCCTCTTTGCTTAAATCATCGGAAATGCCATTAGTGGAGATATGCGTTTGAATCCGAAGCAAAGATTCCTGACTTCTTCCAATATTATTCCCTAAGTTGCCAAAAAGTCCCTATTCCAAGTACGCAAAATTAGGAGTAGTGTTTTAAGTTTATACATAAGCAGCTTCGACGGTGGAAGCCTAGGGAAAGTCAAACACCAGTGATCCCTAATGACCCTTTCCAAAGTAGAATGTGTCGTCCACATTGACTACAATCTGAACCTTGAAATTTTCAGCTAAGCTAAACTCCCCTCAAATAGAACTGGGTGATGATTCGAAAATTTCCTTGCCAACACTGAACATTTGCAAGAGCACATCAGCGCCAATTTTGAAGTCACAAGGGCTCTATCCAGATGACAGTAAACCCTAGTCGAACCTCATCTACCATTGAACCAAGTAAAAATTAGTCCAGAGGTTACCAAATCCACAAGGCCGGACTCATCCAGGCAAGCACGGAAATCACTGCAAGAACGTTGTGCCGGCATGTTCCCCCTTTTTTCATGCGCTCCCAAAACTGCATTAAAATCTCTAATCCAAAGCCACTTGTCATCAATCGTATTAATAGCTATATTAGTAGTTTCATACAAGCCAACACATGACAGGATATGAACACTACCGTAGACAAAACAAATAGTAAACCCAATGGCACTAGCCGTGACTTGCACATCAACCACTTGGTCCATTGCAAATTTAATCGTAGCATTTAGATCACATGAAATAGATTTAAAAATCCACATTGAAGGCAATGTTTTATCATTCATAGACAATAAATCAAAGCAAATACTTATCCAACAAGAAGAATTAATCCTAGCATAATCAACCATAGGCTCCACTAAACATAAAAATAAAGGCTTATGTTAAGTGAACAAGTTTTCGAACATAAGACCCGTATTTTTATTATTGAGGCCTCGACAATTCCAATAAAGAACAATCATTTGGAATACCTTGGTGAAGGCGATCGCGAGTTTTGCGATTGATGATGTCCACTATAGGTTGAAGAGTCTTACGATGCACGACTGTCCGAACTTTGCTCTTGCGTCCACTTCATTTCACCATCTCCCAAGGCTGCTCCTCCTCATCCACCATGTCACCCCAACGCTCATGAGCAATGATAGATTTGGAAATGGAAGGAACCGAGGATGAAGTAAAATGGGTCAGGTTAACCGCGAGACCAATACCATTCAGATTATGAACCAAAACATCCTTCTCCCCATACCGATTAGGAATCAACTCCAAATCTGCATTAGCATTTTCACAATCAGTCCTGACGTCGATGTTCTCATCATCACTGGATGACCTATCCATATCAACCAACGGAGACTTAGTAGCCTCTTTTCGAAGGCTACTTTCTATGTTGCGAAACATCGCTACTGCTGGGACGGTCCCCTTCAATCTTTGCTCTAAGTTCTTCAATCACGGTTTATTTCTCGTAAGAAGGGTAATATTTTGTGTAGGTTCGGATGGTTGCTCATTTGAGGCTCGCTTATGATCATTCTTCTTAGCTTGTTTGTCAACTTTATTGACACCATCAGGCTTTTGTAGCCACCTGCATTCATATGCCATGTGCCCAACGGAGTTGCACATTTGACAAAAAGAATGCATGTTCTCAAATTGCAACTCGATCCGAATTTCAACCCCTCCCATTTCGACGCCTACCGTACTTGGCAAGCTAGTAGGCAAGTCCACATCAACTAGAACCCTAGCAAAATGACTGAGTGAGCCTTCCAATGTTGCCTTATCAACTCTAAGAAGCACACCAAAACATCTAGTTATTTCAGTAAGAATCTGTGCATCCTAATATTCCCAGGGTAAGCCAAGAAGCCTCACACAAACTTATGCTTTGGTATTATGTTGTGCATTAGGGTCAATGTCCGGAACCCATGCCTGAACTCAAAAAATACCTGGCTTAAGGTTGAGGCTGCCTTTGCTCCAAACCAACCGCTTCATCTCAGCCGTAGGGAACAACAGATGATAATACCCCCCTACCAATGGAGATTAGCTTCCACTAAGTCTTGAAACCCCAAATCTTATTTAGCTGAACTTTAAGATTATCGACCTTCCACTATGCAACCCCTTTACCGACAATAACCCTCTCAATAAGAGAGTTCTCGCATAGCGTAATCCTGTTGTCATACAACAATTGTGTAATACAGACCGATTTATAACCTCCTTGATCGTTGATCACAGCTGAAGTAGCCTTAGGAATAATTGGATCCGAACTGAGAGCCACCTCAGCGTATGTGGATTTCCTTGGAGCTGAAGTAACAAGGGCTGAGTTTTCATGCCTTCAACAAGCTACCGAAACTTGTTCTTGAATGAGACAAGCCACAAAGTTAGTAGAGGAGAATTCTGCCATAGCTGAGTCGCATTAGAACCTGCTGGAGACCACCCAAGAACCTGCTTCTTCGAAGCAATCCAAATCCTGAACCGTGCAAGAACAAGACCACCCAAGAACTTGCTTCTTTGAATCAGCCCAAACCCTGAACCGCACAAGAACCAGCTTCTTAAAGAAAGAAGCAAGAAGAGCCAAGGGCAGAGCCCTTGAGGCAGAAGACGTAGATCAAGACTACCCTTATTGAACAAACTGATTCCTTAGAGTCAAAGAAAAGAAGATACAGAGAGCGCACAACAGAAGAAAGGAAAGATAATGAGAGCCACGAAATCTTGGAGAGATTCCGAGGGAAAACATAGAAGATTCCGAGGACAATCATAGAAATCTGGTAGAAAACCGGTGAGCAATTTCCAGATGAGGGTTTTCTCAAAACCCTAACAGAGCCCCAGTTCCTCTCCCGAAAAACTCGCCTTAGAATTCTATATTGTTTCTCTTGGGTTCTCATGACTGTTTAGAGCTAAATTTGTCTTGATGGAAGCAAACCTAAGTTCCTGTGAGCAGGATTCAATAGAGTATAAATATAGATTTGCAGTCTCGTTGATCTAAGTTAATTTGAAAAAGAAATTGCACTATTTGTTGTAAAATTGCCATGTTAATCATGTTACATTCCTATGGTTATATATGTTCAACTGTATTACTTTAGTTAAAGTTTTTATATTTTTTTTTATAATTTTTGATGCATTATTTTCCGTCAACTAGTGTTATCGATGAGTGAATTCTTTGATTATTTTGAACTCCTTATTTGAATAGTATACCCTTTGCATTAACTTGAGTTGGAGGGCAGCTGTTCGACTAAAGGTTTTGTATTGTAGAAACAAGCAAGAGGGTCGAACACAGTAATGTTTAAAACTGATATTAGAGTATGAAATGAATACTTTACAGGCTTTCTTAAACCAGGTTGTAGTATTACTTTAGAATGTTAGATGTTAATCATTGTATGGCTGGTGATGTTTACATTGGGGATGTGTGTCAGGACCTTAGGACCACCCATGACATGCAAAATCTTTGGTGGCTATTGTAATTCTGTTTTCGACATTTCTTCCCTAGTTGATATTTAATTATGTCACTTCTCTTGAACTTTAAAACAATAACCAACATCTATATTAGAGGAATTGTAATTTCATATCAGAATCTGGCGAATGCCCCTTTTAACACAATTTTTTTTTATAATGGTTATAAATAATATTGGGATGATTTTGATATATAAGCTTTCTCCTTATTGGATGGAAAAACTGGTAATTTTCTATCTTACATTTTTTAATTTCTTTGATTTGTATGCTTGTCTTCAGCTAGTCCTTACTAAACCGATAGACAACCAATTAAGTTTAGTTGACACAGAGAAGAAATAAGCACTTCCTCTATTGACATATATTCATCTATTTACAGGTTATGGTTGATGCTATACATTGTGAAGATGAAGAAATTGATAGTGAATTTCTCTGTTTAAGTATAATTTCCCATCATTGACTTTATTTTGTATTTAAGCTGCTAGTAGCAAACTTGAGGCTAGTTACTTTGTTTTATGTTTATTCTTACTCTAATTTCTCATTTCTTTTTTTAAAAAATTGCCTCATTGGGTTTACAATAATGAAAAAGGAAAGACCTCACCCCACCCCAACTGAATGTGGACTCAAACCTAACACCTCTATGATCATAGCTTCATGTCTTTACAGCAAGGCTTATACTCTGCCACACATTCTTAAGCTGCTAGTAGCAAAACATAAGGTTTAGTGGAATTTGTTGAGCTATTGTTTGTTTTTTGTTAGATTAAGTGTATTCCTTTTGACATTTTCTTAATTAACGTGTATAGTATTACGCATCGCATTTGGCGTATCATAAATATGAAATTAGTGTATCATTATTATGAAATCAGTGAAGCAAGTGTTTAAAATTAGAAGTATATGAAAAAAAGTGAAATAATATGTAGGTGATGAACTCTTCATTAGTAATAGAGTACACCTTTTAAGGTTTGATCGACACTTCCTGATATGAATGCTTGGATACAAACCAGTGATTAGCTAACTCTGTTCTTAACTAGTTCATAGAACAAGGGTCATAGAATTGATTGACTATTATAAATATGTTTGTATTAATGTAGGTTTGCATTTATGTAAAGTTTTGTATGCCTAGCTTTTGCTTATATACTTATATCGATATTTTTATAGTTTTTTGTTTTCATATTGCGCTTCGAGATTTTTGAAAATTAATTACGTATATTTGAGTTTCATTCAATCCAAATTAGCTAATAGTTAGTTGTTACAAATGCAAAATGTTGTCATCAGCTATTACATATAGAAAAAATTGACACAAAATATTTTCGTGACTACCTGCTATATTCGTGACAACTGGAGTTCATGAGTTTTAGTAAAATTGATCTTGTATTATGTGACTACTTGCATTATTTGTGACAAGTGAAGTTAATATGACAAAGATTATTGTCACAAAACTGCAATTTTGTGACAACAAATTTGGAAATATTATATATAACTCAGTTATTAGCGACAATATTTTTGTGACAATAATTCTTGTCACATATATACTACAACGTTTAAAATTTTTTGTGACAAGAATAGTTATCATGAATAATTATTTTCGTGACGACTTTTAAAGTCATGTAATGTAATTCATTTTGATGTATTATATGTGACAAGTAGCTTATTTGTGACGAGTACGTTTTCTTTTCCATTACAACAAAAGTTGTCACAATAAATCATTGTCACAAAAATATCAAGTATTTTTTTATGACTTTTTAATGTTGTCATGTAATTGAAGTTCATTTTCATGTATTGTATGTGACATGTAGCATATTTTGTGATTACTATGTTATCATATCAATAACAACCGATGTTGTCACAAAAAAATGTTGTCACAAAATATTTAAATATTTGTGACAACATTTTGATGTAAAAATTGGGCCTATTATTTGTGGCAAAGATATTATCAGTAACTCTCATATTAGCGACGACCTCGTGACAACTATTTATTGTCACAAAATGCTATAGGTGACAACATTTTACGTTTTTGTGACAATATTGATTGTCACAAAAAGCTCTGTTTCTTGTAGTGTTTGTGTAAAAAAAATTTTTGGTGGTATAGAAGCTTCATGAACAATAATCCTATCAAGATCGACACTTCCACTAATAACTTCCACTCGTTTGTCATTGATAAATAAAGACAAGTTGCATTTGTGATTTCGTTGAGCATATATTATGTAAAAAAACATACTACACAAAAGGAACAGAACCTAATGGTAGTAATAAAGCTAACTATATGCACGTTGAATGGTCAAATGAAATCCACACTATAATCATTAATTTCACATTATAATCAACACTTGAATATCAGTACCTTTAAACAGCAAAAAGATCTGCAATTCTTAGTTGGGAATTCACTGAACTATGCACATCAAAGCCATCTCTTTGTTCCTTAAGTGACTACAACAATTGCAAGACATCCTTTCAGAAAATAATTAAATAACCTAAATAATAAGTGAATGCAATTTCAATTATTTGCAGTAGATCCAAAGTATCTAATTACAAACATTCTAAATTTATATACATGGGAAACACATTGTTTGATGAATGTTTGCAAGTTAGGATCCAATGCTGGTGAACCGAAAGTTTGCCTAGTAGAACGTCCAAACAATGTTGAGTAGCCGGTGTGAGAACCTATTTCCATGTGAACGATCAGGGTGCTCTTTCCTTCGAAGACTCGATTAAAGAAAATGTCGGTCCCAATCGTGGTGAACTCTACATTCTTATACTTCGTGAGCAATTCTTTCTACATATCATATCACATTGCATAATAAAAACCTATAGATCTTGTCGATTATAGAATGCACTAATATCATATGCTATTATCATGTAACACACAATATTTTTATGTAAGACTTTTGTCTCTACATCAAAAATCACCCTTTTGCCTTCATCATCAATTATAAATCTTGCAAGTAGGTAGTTCGCATATCTATTCTTTGGAATACTAGCAACAAAAGGATCAAAATCCAATACTTAGCTATATGCACCTTCATCAGTCCATATACCTTCATATTCAGCTTAGGTCCTTGAACCCATGCGATGAAGAAGCTTGTCATGTGATTTGCTAATAAAATTCTTTTTACACAATTCCAACATGTATTAACGTTAAGAACAACAGTACACATTACATTCATTCTCAGCTTCACAGAAATGCAACAAAAAGAAACTAAAATTCTTTATTACCTTGTATGCATAAGTTGTGACATTGGCTTCAAATTTGTCCCATTCCTCCCATTTCTCCTTTTTGCATTTTCCCTCTTCATATGGCATCTTTTTCCCTAAAGGTTGTCCACCATCGATGAACTCTCGTCTCCACTTAAGTTTGTATTCTATCCAAGATTTACCAATTTTTTGCAACACAACTGATTTCTTGCTGATGTCATCTTCAATTGTAAAGTTGAGCTGTGTCAAAGTAAAAAGTAAAAAGTCTTGATGTTACAATTATCTAGATTTATTATCAGATTTAGAAAAAAGTAAAACATGCATTGTTATTGACAAATTAACTGTTATTTAGCAAAATAATATGGATTGAACTGGCTGAACATAGTTTAATGTTATTAGGTATATAAATTTGGCACTGATGGAAGCAAAAAAAAAATTTAATTTACAAAGGTACAAAATCCTAACATAGCAATCAACTTGATCACTTATAAGTCAACTTCATATTTATAAAAAATAAATGTGAACTACCTATGAAAAAAGTTGTCAATATAAAAAAAAGTCAACTTAACACTAGCCTTCAATTGAAAATACATGCATTTACTTTCTTGTACAAGTCTTTGTCAACAGTAGAAATTTTTTTTTTTTTGAAAACCTGCGGAGGGACAATGTGTCCCTCCATCAGAAAAAGGTTGGAGTGAATGAAAATTTCGGGACGAACGTCCCAACTAGGTTGATGCGTTTGCTTGCCTATAAAACACCCTTCCCTTTTTTTATTAAGAAGAGCACGTCACAAAATGTGAATCGTCCACATAAATACAAAATTCAATTACAAAGTAAAGACGAATCAATTAAAAGATCCGAAAGAAACTACTTTCTTCCTAATCTTGAAATAAAACCAACAACGGTGTACATTTGATATAAACAAATCTTCTCGATCAAGAACACCCTCGAAAATGAACTTATTCCTTCTCTTCCAAATGCTATAAGTTGCAAACTCTCTCTTAGCTTCATTCGAGAAGAAGGATCTCCAAACCAAAAGAAAGTCGTATGCGTTTCCGGGAATGGGAGATGAAATTCCTATCCAACTAAGAGCACTACACCAAACGGTCCAGCTACCTTTACAAAAAAAATAGCAAGTGTTCCATGGTTTCCATGGTCGGACAAAGAATATGATGAATCCGAGATAGAGCCACAACCGCGAGACAAGAGAAATTCGAAATCCTTCTATGGAATGTTCACTAACCAAAGAAGTGAACCCGGGGGAGCATACAAGTGTTCCAAACAAGTTGAAATGAAAATGGTGGGGGCTGCCACCGATCTTTGCTGTAATAGCCAGCACTAAACGAACCTGCTGATTATCTATTGTGGGTGCCATTTTTCCAACAAAGTGAATCATCGCAATCCGGGAAACTCAAAAGGAGGTGATCGTCAATGTTTGAGTCAATTGCAACCGACAAAAAGATTGAAGGGACATCAACCTTGATCAATATCTTCAGCTCCTGATGTTGGTTTGCTTTTCAGCCGCAACCATCTTAACCATAACTGACGGGCCTGTTGCCCGTTACCAAACAACGACGAACACCAATCTTGAACCGAGATGTTTCTTTGGGAGCGCAACGCTTAAAGATTTTGAAATAATACTTTAAAAGGTCCCCTCGAAGTCCAAATATCTAACAAAAAGTCAGTCAATAATCCATTACCAAGCCGAACCATTGCGTATTTGTTCAAGAAAACCCTAAAAGTCAGGTTTTGATGGCAACAAGAAATAATTACCCTCCTAATCAGTGAAAGTTTAGATTGATCCGAGCTAAACAATTTCCACCAAGAATTAAAATCGTGTCTCCTTGCATAAAAAATTGCCCAAAGTGAATTGTCATTCACATCGCGTAGTTGCCAAAGCCATTTGAGGAGAAGGCTACAATTTGTAAGCTTAAAGTTGCGAATTGATAAACCAACTAGATGCTTAGGTAAATTAATCATCTCCCAACTCACATTGCAAATGCCATAATTAGTCGCATAACCTCTCCATAAAATATTCCTCATTAAACTTACTATTTTGTTTTCTACCATGATCGGAAGCTTAAATAGAGATAACATATAAGTCAGAATTGATGCAAGGACCATTTTGACCAATACCTCTACCCGCGTATAAAAGACATTTTCCCTTCCATCAAGCCAAGTGATTCTGAAATTTCCCAACCAACACATCCCAATTGCCACTATTTAATTGCTTGTAGCTCAAAGGCGTTTTGAGATAATGAACGAGGAAATTTTCTTATTTACAACCCAACTTAGTAGCTCAAGACTGAGAGATGGAGCTTTCCACATTGATTCCAATCATAGAACTTTAGTGAAAATTAATCCTTAATCCGAAAATTAATTCATAGCATCGTAGGATACGAATAAATGGTTTAATAAGATTTTCGCCTCCTGGGAGAAAACAAATCGTGTCATCCATAAATTGAAATAGCAAAACATCCGGCAAAGCATCTTCGATTTTAGTACCCGGGAGTAAACCTTCATGAATGCTAGTATCAATGAGTTGTTCAAGCCTTCCATCGCTTGAACAAAAATGAAGGGCGAGAGTGGATCTCCTTATTTTACTCCATGATGGATTCAAATTAGCACGCTTGGAGTGTCATTAACGAGAATGGAAATTGAAAAATTATAACTGCATCCTTGTAACCACGAAATCCATTTATGGGAGAAGCCCATTTTCTTCATTTCGGCATCAATGAATGTCTAAGAAATACTCAAAGGCCCCATCGACTAAGGTGGATTAAATGGATCCGGTTCTTAACAAAGGCAAATTGATTACCAGAAATCAATGATGGCAAAACCGACATAAAACGACCCGCTAATAGCTTGGTAACCACATTGTATACACTATGTATTAAGGCAATAGGTCTAAAATTAAGAACAAAACTACTCCCCGGGACCAAACTAAAATTGCAGTCGGAAGAAAGCCGGAGTCGTGGAAGGAGCTGAACAAATCCAAAAAGTCTAGTTTCAAAAGATTCCAAGCCCTCTTGTAGAAGAAGTGATTGAAACCATCCAGACCTAGAGATTTATTCTCATGGCAAAAACAAATCGCTTCCTAAATTTCCTTCTTCGAAAAAATGCTAGTCAATGTGTGGTTGTCAATTTCCAAAATTGAAGAGAATTCGATGTTATGGAGTGTGAATGGAATAAGTCTAGGGGCTGCAAAAAGCTTAGAATAAAAATCTATGAGTGCCGTATTATTCTCGCCCATGTCGAATGATAAAGACCTATGTAGTTCAAGGCAAGAAATATGATTATTTATATACCGAGAAGGGGCGGTTCTTTGAAAAAAGCTCATGTTGTTGTCTCCAAGAAGTTACCATTTCACTCTAGATTGTTGATCCCGAATATTTTCTAAAGCTACCCTTTTTCAGAATTAAAGTAGATTTCACTGCTAACAAGGACGAAGAAGCCACACTATCTAGAGGTTGCAAAACTGAGCTGTCTATTAGGGAGAATATCAGCTATTCTTATTCTGAAATTTTTGATTGAAGGTTCCCAAAGTTAGCTCAGTGCCATGGTCCAATTGAACTTCCCAGAAGTTTCAACTGAGAGGGGAAGTCGCGACCTAAATACTTTCGATTGATGAGCTCCCATTTGTTTTGAATAAATGGTAAAAAGTCTATGTGATCCCACCAATAATTGAGAGACTTAAAAGGTTTCAGACATGAGTTTTGTGGAGAATGGCTGCGGAATAGTATCGAGAAATATCTGAAAGACTTGAGTCCAAAGTCCTAATGGATAGATTTGACCATCTATCCAAAATAGCGCATGAGATAAGAACTCTATCGATACTAGAAAAAGACCAAGAGTTATGCCACATGTAATCTCTCCTTTCCAATAGGATGTCGAGTAGCTCACAATTGTTGATGAAGTCCTAAAACACATTAAAGAGGGTGACGTCAGCCCGCTAGATCTCTCATTCACATGAAGAACCTCATTGAAGTCACCACACACATAAACATTGTCAAGTTGCGCAATAATCGATTCTAATTCAAGTCACATTGATCTCCTATCATTCCACTCCGTAGATCTATACAAAGAAATCACATAAAAATCCAAGTCACCCAAAATCAAATGAAAATGAATTATAAACCAACGGGAAGAGGATGCAAAAAGTGAACCTCATAAAAGTGCGGTGTTCAAAGAGATAGCCAAACCACCCGATAACCCGTTTTAACTAATAGAATTAGAAGCAAAGACATTATGCCCCCAAAACTTTCAAAAGACAACATCCGAAACAACATCCACTCTCGTATCAATCAAAATCATAAAATGTAAATTAAACTTCCGAGAGCACGAAAATAAAAGTTGATGTTTTATATTATTAGTGATCCCACCACAACAATTGCAACTAATGAACGACAAAGACATTAAAAATAAGATTAAAAAGACCTCAATAAAGCAGCCCACTTATGAATCCTAGCTTTCCTCGATTGCATTCATAACTAAAGCCTTTGAACTCTCCTTGAACAACCCAAGCTTTAAACCATCAGCACATGTGCGTAAAGCCTCGCTCAGTCTTTAAGAATGCGCTTCTAAATATAGTCGATTCATGTTTTAAATGTCTAGGTCCGATGAGAAAGATGAAGATTGGTGGTTTGAAGGTCGAGATTCCGGTATAGCAGTCCCGTCAATAGAGGCGGCGACAATCCAGCTTGGCGATGGAGCAGCAATCCCGATAACAATGGTAACTTCAAAACTTGTTATAGTAATTGCGACAATCTTAGTGACCGAGGCAGTAACAAACCCGTTAGATTTTATATCCTTCAACGACCGAGCATCATCTTTTGCTTTCGATGATAAGTCATCCCATCTGTTATCTGCTAGGTTAGCCGACGAACCAAATGATTGATACCCAAGATCATCGCAGTTACGGCATGCTGTAAGCTATCGGATTCAAGCTACAATACAAACAGTAACATCGTCAAATTTATTGTAAAATTTCAATTCTAAATTAATGAAAACAAGTAAGGGATTACACTAAGATTTCTCACCCTAGCGAAACAAGAGAGATGAGTCTAATCGGCTTTCCCTACCTCTTTATCCAATCTCATATCAATCGGTTTCCTTAGTGGTGATGTTATTACAGCCACATAAGAAAGTGAATCCCTAAAAGATGGAGTGAACATATCTTTCGAAGCTGAACTCGAGCTTGCTTCCTTTGATGGGGGGATGAAGTTAACTGAAATCTTTCCAAATCTAGAGATAAACGCTCACAATTTGAAAAATTCGATTGCAATTGCATTCAAATGATAAAGAGCTTCATGGACTGGGATTGATCCTTCAAGGGAGAGAAAACCAAAGCATTGGTTCCTTGAATTCCTCTTCTTAGCAATGTAAACGTCTCCAATCACACTGTACTTGGAGAAAGTATTCTGGATGGCTTCTCTATCATGGGTAGTGGGAAAATTCTAGAAATAAATCCTTGCAACTGAAGTGGTTTTTGACAGGCTCAAAGGTTTCAATGGAGGGAGAGTCCTGTTGAACGATGACGTTGGGGAAGGGCCTGTGTTACTAAACCAATAGTCGACGGGGAAGGGTTGAGGGTGAGGTAGGTGGTTGCGAACGGTGTTAATGGCGGCTAGGGTTTTATTTAGAAGTAATAAATATTTGCAGAATAAAATTTTAAATAATGTTAAACTAACTCTATTTTTTAATATTTTATCATCCAAAAATAACAATAATAACAATTTTGAAAATGCTAAAATTTGGCTGTGGAAGATTAGCTCAAAAACAAACAAAATCAAATTCCAGCTTTTCTTGAATCCTAAGAATCCTGAAATCAAACACAAAGATTTAGATTTTTCCAAATGACAAGGATCATTTGATCCTTCAAGTTTTTTTTTGAAAAACCCTTAGAGGAACGATGTGTCCCTCCAATGGAAAAAATATTGGGGGGATGAAAATTTCAGGCCGTACGTCCCAACTAGGTTGATGTATCCGCTTGCCTACAAAACACTCACCCCTCTTTTCATTAAATTAAAAATTAAATATTCTCAATAAGAGAACTTACAAAGAGTCATTACAAGCTATAATTCTCGGATAGATAATCAAATCCGAAACTAAAACGCTAATATCATGGTGATTACATTTATAGAAAAACCAACATAAATGTAAGCTTATAGTAAAAATGTCATCCGTTAGAGAGCTTCCATTGAAAATTCTATCATTGCGTCTCTTCCAAATCAACCATGCTATTGTAAACCAAAAGGATAAGCCAAATTCGCTCGAGAGATAATTTTTAAAACGAGCCCACCACATGTCAAGGAAGCCTAGTGTAGTGTTCGGCAATGGCAGCTGTAGCGGAATGACTGGCTAAGACAATGCCGAGAGCCAGCAAGTTCTGCTGTGTGTACAATGAAGAATCACATGATCAATAGTCTCAGGAACTACATAAAAAGGGCAGCGATCATCTTGAATTGCATAGCAACCTCTAGCAAAAAGGAAGGAACGTGTTGGAATCCATTCATGAAAGATCAACCAGCCAAAGAAACGTATTCTCGATGTAGCATAAAGATTCCAAACACATTTGAAGTCTTTATTTGGACTAGGCCATGCTTGATAATACCCGAAACAAAAGGAGGCTGAAGAGTAGACGTTTTGGCAACCAATTACCCAAAGATAATTGTCATTGGAGCTCATAAAAGTGGGTAGCCCTGAGACCAAAACTAGGCTAGGGCAGGCGAAACAAATCCACATCTTCAAATGTGTGCACCATTCTTGAGACAATATGCAAAGATTCCTAGCCCAAAATAGTCTTGAAAATGCATTAGGTCCATAAACAAATTCACATCCCAAAAGCAACAAAACAATTTGTCTTATTACATTCGACATATAGGTCTGGAAAATGGGACCTAAGAGTTTGATTTAACGTCCAATTATCATTCTAAAATGAAGTCGAAGATCTACTCCCTATTCTGATTCGACAATTGCTTCCAAAAAATTCCCAAAATCCCATATTACGAATACAACACAAGACAACATCGGTCCAAGTGGGTGATAAGCAAGACAAATCCGCAGATGCTAAGTCATCCCAACATAAAAAGCCATACATGCCGACGCAATGTAGGAACCAAATTGAATTTAGACTTGATTGTCTAATTTTCCAAATCCATTTCACAAGTAAACTACAATTATCAAGCTTGAAATCCCGAATATAAAGATCGCCTAGCTGTTTAGGGAGTTTAATCGTATCCCAGCTAACTTTGTAAATGCCATTCGTGCTCGAATTTCCACGCCAGAGAAAATTTCTCATTAAACTCATCAATTTAGATACATTTGGCATTCTATAAATCAATAAAAAATAATAGGAGGTGAAGTAAGTACTGATTTAATGAGAGTTAGCCGAACCGCATATGATAAGCAGTTATATTTCCAATTGGCTAGTCGCTTCTTCAACTTCATCACTAGAGGTTCCCAACAGCTAAATGGCATCCATTTATAGCATAGGGGAATCCCAAAATAATTGATTAGTTATTTTCCAATTTAGCAGCCGAGATGAGATGCGCCAAATTCAGAACTGAGTCTAGTACACTGATGCCGAGAAGTGAGCTTTTAATGTAGTTAATACGTAGCCTGGAAATTAATTTGAAGCATTTAAGAATACGTATAAGTGATGGAATTACTTCTACATCACCTAGGAGAAAGCAAATGGTGTCATCAACAAATTGAAGTAACGATAAATCTGGAAGCGAGTCTTCCAATTAAAAACTCGGTAATAATCCCCGTTGATATGAAGAGATCGAATCATTGCTTCAGCCCCTCTACTGCCAAACAAAAATGAAAGGTGAAAGGGGATCCCCTTGTTTGAATCCTTTCCGAAGGCTAATTGGCTCAGATGGAGACCCATTAACAAGAATTGAAGTGGTGGAATTCTCTCTACAATTCTTTAACCAAGATATCCACTTTGAATCGAACCCCATCTTAATTATAACAAAATCTATGTATGCCTAAGAAATACTATCAAAAGCTTTGTGAAAATCAAGCTTTATAATGAAACATGAGCAGCGTTGTTTATTTATCTAATGAATTATCTCCAAAGCTAGGAATGAACACTCATGAATACTTCTTCCTTTAATGATTGCAAATTAGTTACTAGAAATTAATGATGGAAGTATCAGTTGTAATCTTGAGGCTAGAACCTCACCAACCATTTTGTAAATACCGTGAATCAAAGAAATTGGGCAATAATTAGTAATCACCACTGAACCCGCCACTTTGGGCAGTAAGACCGTGAAAGCACTCTTAATGGTGTTGGGAATAGTTTCCGTCTCATGTAAAGTGTCAAAAATGTTCATAATCTAATCTTTCATGAAGTCCCAAGCTCAAGAATAAAAATAGAAATTGAAGCTATCAGGTTCCGATGACTTGTTTTTGCAGCAATTGTTAATTGCCGCCCAAATTTCATCTATTGGAAATGGCATGATAAGGCTATCATTTTGGCTTGTTGTTGCTTTGATAAATTTTCTATTTTTAGAGAAGGGGATAGCTGGGGACACAACAAAAAGCTCTTTGTAGAATGACCGAATGGAAGATGTGATTCTTGCCGCGTCCTCAACAAGATTCCCATTTACTTCAAGAGTTGAAATTCAGTTGTTTCTGTAATGAGCTGAAGTAATGCGATGAAAGAATGTTGTGTTACTATCTCCCAAAAGGGTCCAAGATATCCTCAATTGTTGGTGGCAAAGGCTTTCATAATTCTTACAAAGAGTAGCGAGTTCACATCAAGATGTATCCAATAGAGTGGAAGCCGCGACTATTAATGGGTGGTTTGCGAAGCTAGAAGTGAGTGATAAAACTAAAGACTCCACGTCTTTAATTCATCATTCAAGATTTCCAAAATGTGATGCATTCCATGGCTTAATTGAGTTCCGAAGAGACTGAAGCTTAAAATTTATCTCCTTATTTCCAAAAGAATGAAAAATGCGATGCCAATTGCTTTTGACGAAGGAGTCAAAATCATCATGATCCCACCATACCATAAGGGATTGGAATAGCTTCGCACCATTAGGGATAAGTTCCTTAGATAAAAAAGGATCGGTAAATGGTCGGATAAGGTAGAATCTATTGTTGAGGCTGTCATTATTGACCAAAGATCGGTCACATCCGAGTTAGCTAAAACACGATCAATTTGGGAAAAAGCTTGCTTGTTATGCCAAGTATAGTCCCTCCCTTGTAGCAGTAGATCATGGAGTTCGCATTGAGATACAAAGTCCTGAAAATGAGCCATGAATGGTGATACCCGCTGTCCCGATCTTTCGAATTGTCTAGAAATTCATTAAAATCTCCACATATGATTAGGTTGCGTATTGGTGTGTTCGTGGCTATAATTCTAGCCACATGGACTACCTTTCATCGATAACTATAGAGCCATATCAAACGATAATATGGCACATGGTTTGCATGAATGTGCGTTGGAGACCTTGAGATGCAACTTAATGCGATGAGAAGTTATTGTGACCCCAAAAGCTATGTATCGTGTGATCAGAGGTGACCAACGCCTTGGTGTCAATTAAAATAATAAGACAAGGATTATGCCTAAACGTGAGCGAACGAACAAACCTTGTTTTGCTCTATTTTTCATACCCCCTCTACAATTCCAATACAAAAATGACATCATCATAAACAAAATAAGACAGTTGATGGTATTTCATACCTATTAATCGACAATATTCCTGCCATGGCGTTCAATATTGTTTGTTTGTCACACTCTTTAAATAAGCTGAGCTTTTCTCCAATAACTATAGTTTGAGAACAATCATCATTTAAATGGTATTGCAAACGAGATAGAATGATAAGCCTACTGTGGTTTTGAATGTCCAAGCTTGATGAGGAAGTGCTCGATTGAGTTTCAGCAACCATGTTGGCTTCGACTTCCAATGAACAATTCAAACTAGAAGATAATGAAATGGTTCTATTATCTTGTGACTTGTTGTGACTGACAACCGTCGAAGATAAAGCTTCCCTTATCACCCATCTATTTGAAAAAGTAACCGCATCGGAGGGTAAATCTGAATCAAAAGAGGCATCGATAGATGATAAATCTAATCAAATATTTTTCCTACATTTAGAACATGAGATAGCCTGCCTGAAATTAACCTTAATCGGAAATGATGAACTTCCAATAAGAAGGTTAAATTCATGGATCCCTCTACAGATTGGAGCTGATATCAGGCAAGAAACAACATCTAATCAATCGGGCTATAAGCCTACAAATAAGAGCTTTCAAAATCCATGCCGGGGTTAGTCCAATGTAATCAACATAAACATATTGAAGAACGTGTAAACACCACAGATTAAATCATCAAGAAAGTTACAATTCGATTTTCAAAAGGCATCCCTGGCATCATTAGAGAAAAAAAGAACAGAGAACTTCATCTCTGCCTAGGGATGCAACTGATTTTATTACAAAATTCCTCCCCATAATTACATTAAATAGTCTTGGAATCGATGATAAAATCCTAATCATCGCAACACACGACGTAGAATACCAAGCTACCTTCAAGAATGTATCATCCAATTGCACGTCAAATGGTTTATTATCACTTACAACTTCAGCATATGATCTTTCATCCATCGGAACGCTCCTGAATACTGGTTTTTGTTTTGGGGTATGAGCAAGAGTGTGGGCTGGTGTGAACTGATTATATTTGGCCTTGAATGCATGGAGGTGGATGTTCCCCATGATCACCAAATTCAATCGATAAAAAACTTCATGGAAGGGTAGGGGATCCGTCAGGAGTAAAGAATCCAAAATTAAGGTTTTACCATTTCTTTTATTCTCAGTATACATCGATCCAGAGACTCTATACTTGAGGAAAACCTTGTGCATTGAATTGAATTATGGCTATTAGGGCAGTTCTCGAAATAAGCTTTAGGGTTTATGGGGTTGTGTTTGGGCGAGGGGATAGGTTGGGGTCTGGTACAGGTCTGTGGTAGTGGAAAGGGTTGGGAATTCTAACACCGAGATGGGTGATCGGCAGCGTGACGGTTGGAGGGTAGGGTTGAGCTAGGGTTCGCCTTGATCCTTCAAGTTTGTAACATAAAACTCGGTCCAAAATGAATTGCAAGATATCTCGTTACGCAAATAAGTTTTTCATTGTTTATAAACATGTCAATTGGCGACTATAAATAATTTTGAACCAATTCAACAAATATGTAAGACCATATTATATGCAAAGTTCATTATGAAAGAACCAAAAAAATTTCTCATTATTACTACTGCTACTGCAACCAATTAATATCATTTTGGGACTGGACAATTTTTGGCTATGTGAGGGTTTTAAAAAACCCTCGTCTGGGAATCATTCACTGGCTTCCTGCCTGTATCTGCTCTTTCCTGCAGACTGTCTTCTTCCTTAGAATCCTTTCTCTATTTGTGAACTCTTTGCCTGAGATTTTTTCGCGATTGTTTCTTGTTGTTTCCCAAGATCCTCTTCTTTCTCTCATAAATTCTGATGCCATCTAGTTCACGACTACTACCTCTGATTCGCCAATGCTGCCTGCCATTTATTTCATGTCTGCTACCTCAAGGGCTTTGCCCTTGGCACAACCTACTTCTTGTTCAAGAAGCAGGTTCTTGGGTGGTATTCGGGTTGGTTGGTTTTAAAGATTGAGTTCTTGGGTGTTTGTTTCAGATTTTCTACATCAGGAAGCTATGGCAGATTACTCTTTGGCTGACTTTGTGGCTTGCCTCTTCCAAGAACAAGTTTCAGAAGCTTGTTCAAAGCTTGATAACTTAGCCACGGTTGCTTTGGCTCCACGGAAGACTTCATATGCAAAGGTAACCCTTAGCTCAGTTCCTTTTATTCCTAAAGCTACTTCAGTTGTAATCAATGATAAGGGTGGTTACAAGTTGGTTTGTATCATGCAGTCATTGTATGATAAAAGGGTGAAGCTTTGTGAGAACTCTCTTATTGGGAGGGTTATTGTCGATAAAGTGGTTGCTCCATTGAAGGTCGATGATCTCAAAGCTCATCTAAATAAGATTTGGGTCTCAAGACCCCATGGAAGCTTATCTCCATTGGTAGGGGGGTATTATCATATGTTATTCCCTACGACTGAGATGAAGCAATTTGTTTAGAGCAAGAGCAACCTCAATCTTAAGGCTGGAATCTTTCGTGTCCAAGCATGGGTCCCATTCTTCGATCCTAATGCTCAGAATAATACCAATGCCCAAGTTTGGGTGAGGCTTCTTAGCCTACCTTGGGAATATTAGGATTCATAGATCCTTGTAGAAATAACTGGTTGTTTTGGCATTATGCATAGAGTTGATAAGGTAACTTTGGAAGGCTCACTAGATCATTTTGCTAATGTTCTGGTTGATGTTTATTTATCCACTAATTTTCCATGTACGGTTGGTGTTGAAAGGGATGGGGCTGAAATTTGGATCGAGCTGCAATTTGAAAACTTGTCTTCTTTTTATCGTATGTGTAACTCTGTTGGTCACATGGCTCATGAATGTAGGCAGATTCAAAAAAAAAAGTTGACAAATAAGCTAAGAAGAATGATCATAAGCCAGCGTCTAATATGCATCCATCTGAGCCTGATCTTACCCTTCTTACAAGGAGCAAACTGCGTTAAGAGAGCTTGGAGGATAAGTTGAAGGGGGTTGTCCTGGTAGCGGCTGTATTTCGCAACATTGAGAGTAGTTTATGAAAAGAGACTACTAAATCTCCGTTGGTTGATATGGATAGGTCATCTAGTGGAGACAAGGATATCAATGTCAGGATTGATCTTGATAAGGTTAATTCTGATTTGGGGCTGATTTCCAATCAGCATGGGAAGGAGGTATTTTGGTGCATGATCCGAATGGTATTAATCTAGTAGTGGATATGATAGGATTTAGCTCGGGATCAATTTCCAAAGCTATCATTCCTCATGAGTGTTAGAGTGATATGGTGGATGAAGAAGAACAGCTATGGGAGACGGTTAAACGAAGAGGACACAAGAGTAAGAGATCAACCAACCACACATCTTTGGACTCTTCAACATCTAGTGGACACCATCAATCACAAAACTCATGATCACTGTCACCAAGGTATTCTAAATGATAGTTCTTTATTGGAATTATCGTGGCCTCCATAATAAAAATATGAGGTCTTATATTTGTAACCTTGTTCGTGAACATAAACCTTTATTTTATGCTTCGTGGAGCCTATGGTTGCTTATGCTAGGATTAATTGTACTTTCTAGAGAAGTATTGGCTTTGATTTATTAGCTATGAATGATAAAATGTTACCTTCCATGTGGATTTTTAAATCTATTTTGTGTGGTCTTAATGCTAAGATTAAATTTGCGATGGGCCAAGCGGTTGTTGTGCATGTTTCAGTTGGTGGCATTGGTTTTAATATTGGGTTTATTTATGGTAGTGTTCAAATGATATCGCATGTTTATTTATATGATACTATTAATGCGGCTACTAATTCGATTGATGACAAGTGGCTTTGGATTGGTGATTTTAATTCAGTTTTGGGAGCCCATGAAAAAAGGGGAACACGCCATCGCAGCGATCTTACAATGATTTGCATGCTTGCTTGGATGAGTCCAGCCTCATGGAGGTAGTTACTACTAGACAATGGTTCACTTGGTTCAACGGAAGATGTGGTTTGTCCAGGGTTGATGGCTGCCTTAATAGAGCTCTTGTAACTTCTGATTTGGTGAACTTGTGTTCTTGCAAATGTGCGGTGTTGGCTAGACATTTCACGGATCATCACCTGCTTTTGTTTGAGGGGAGGTTAATGCTGATAAGTGTATAATTACACTTATTATCATGATAATTTTACACATTAAACACTATAGTTTGATCATATTTATACTTCATATAAAAGATTTCACGTGGTATGTAGTTTTTTTTATGCAAATGCAGGTACTAGGTAAATCTTGAAGGTAAAACAATTAAAGTTAGAAATCTATGAAAAAAGAGTGAAAAGGATGCAAAAAGATGCGTGGAACTTAAGGATTTGGCAAATGATCGAAGATGTCAAAGATCGGTAGAAATCGTAAAGAGGAATCATGTGAAAAAGGCATGTCACGATCGTGACACAAATATCACGGTCCCGACTTGTTAACTTTCACAACAAAAAGTTACCAACCATGTATTCATGGTCACAACAATCATTCATGGTCGTGACCTTGATGATTTTTTGGTCAACTCTTCTCTTCTTTCAACCGTCGGATAAGAAAGATCAACCGCCATCAACTACCAAAAGAAAAAACACCTTTTGGAAGTTAACCAATCATGAAAAGGGGCCTTTCCATCAAACCACTTCAACCAATCACAATGAAGCGATGTAATTCTTCGCCAATGGACACGATTCTTCATTTGGATAGACACAACCCTTCGTACTCTATAAATAAGCTTCAAAACCCACCAATTTCATAGAGAGAGTGGAAAATGGTATGGTGTATTATGTAGTGTGGTATGAATGATAAGTGTTTCGCATAGATAGAGAGTAAAAATAGCTAGATTTCGCTATGTTCATAAGTGTTAGCGAGAAAATGTATAAGTGATTCAAACCTTATTTCGATCACTAGATTTCTCTACATATTCGAGTGTTTGTTGTATAAGTGTACTTGCAAATAACTTATCAACAAAAATTTTCATTTATTCGATATTCACAAAGAATAACATCCTAGCGGGAGGTTCTGTACGAGTGGAGACCGAATTCAAAGCAGACGCAAGAATTGTGGGAATTGGCGACTCCCATTAAAGAGTGGATATGTTTTGATCAACTTTAGCTTTCACTTGCATACCTTACAACTTTGCTTTGCTTTCTACTTAGACTTTCTATTTCAAAGTTTGTGATATGTCTATGTGTCATAATGTGTACTTCGTGTTGAGTCTTCTGTATTAATCAAGTTATATGCTTTTGAGTTAATTTTAAGAGTAGTTTCGAGGTTAAAAAGATTGTGTATAATCACTGGATCTGTGATTATAACGCTGTTTAGTGAGCCAACATTTTTGGGATGGTAACTTGCTAAATATGGCTATGTGAGAGTGACCCGTACTAACGATAGTATTATTGTTATCCAGGTTTATATAATCGTCTTAATTCGTATGCACTAGATTTAGAAAAGTCATTTCATGTGTTTCTCTGCGATGAATAATTGAATATCAGATTGTCTAAAACTGAATCTATCAAATTAATCTAGTGTACGTAATATCTTTGATGATTTTGCATGTTTTCTTTGCTATACTTGTTCGTAGGAAATATCTATATACTTTTTATCTTCTCTAATCTTTCATACATTTATCTATCCATCCATCATTCCAATCCTCCAAAATAAATTACATTATTTTCTTTTATTCCATTCCTCTTGTTGATCTTTAGAACTGGTTCCTTCCCTGTGGTATCGATATCTTTTAAGATTACATTGTAACTGTATACTTGCAGGTGGTCACCATTTTTCTATTTAGATAAGCGGTATTGACAACACCTGTTCATATTTTGAACTCTAATCTTATCGGTAGGAATTTGGGAGACAAGGTTTTTGGCTTCTTTATAAAATATAAATCCTCAGCGTCAGTAGAGTCAAAACCTTGCGAACAAGTTTTTGGCACCATTGCCGGGGAAGGCAAGTGTGTTTTAGAGATCAAATTATTGTAGAACAGACAATTATATTTTACATGTTATTTAGATTTATTTTTATTTTATTATTTATATTTTCTTGTTATTAACATATTTTTCTTGCTTATTCATGGAGTTTTCTTTCAAGTGTGTGCATGCCAAGTACAAGTAGTTTGAGAGAAAGTTTGGCGTCTTTCGAATCAGAAATAGAACGATTTGGTAAGAGTAGAAAATAAAATGATTTGTGTGTGTTTTTAAGCTAGTGTGGTTTTAAAATAAAAGAAAAGAACAAAATTTTTGGATTTTGAATATATCGTGACCGCGACTTATATCACGCTCATGAATTTAGTTGTCAAAACATTCTATTTCTGTTTGGAGAAAGTCACGATCACGATTGTCTTTCACGATCACGACCCGTGCGAAATGCACAGCAGTTACTACTATAACAGCTATTTTTTTAACGGTTATATTTTATACATATTAGTTGGAAAAGCAATAAATACCCTATTTTTTTTATATAAATAACCACTTTTCCTTGTTTGTTTTAACAAAAACTCTTTTTCACAATCTCAATCCTTTGAAAAAATAAGTTTTTTTGTCTTTCAAATCTGTGTTTCAAAATTCTTGAATTCCATTCTAATGGCATCGAAGAAACCAACATCATCAAAGAGGAAGAGCAAAGTGTTGAATTGACCAAACGAATTTGGATGCCCCTTTCCAATCTATAGTGAAGAAGAAGTTGAAAGATACTTGAGAATCAAGAACTTCGATTTTCACGGTACGCTTTTTTATGATCCTACTTTTGCTATTGATGCTGGGATTCACGTGGAAGTGGAGGAGTATTTTTCGCTATCTGGATTGGAGACGTTTGTGAATATGCGATTTTCTTTAATCGAGGAATGGGTCCTCAAATTCTTAGTTACTGTTGCTGAAGATTGGAATATCTTGAAAAGGAAATTCAGGAATGGAGGAGAAGAATATAAATTCAGTATGATGGATTTTATCAAATGGTTTGGTTTGGGAGAAAATTTTGATAAGATTGAGAAAGATGAAGATTATGAATTAATAGATGTTTGGACTGAGTTAATGGAATTGGATCGATACGATGTCAAAAACTCATCCAACAAAAACATCCAAAGTAATAGCCTTCTGTACCTTCATAAGTTTATTTCTCAAAGTCTTTTCTTTCGACATGAAACAACTAAGTTGTCAATGAAGAACTTGGAAATATTAGAGTGTGCAGTTTCGCAATTTTGACCAAAGTTTCCAGTGTATATTTTGAGTCCATCACTAGTCTGACTACACATAAAAAGGCTAGAGTTGGAGGTGTAAATGCAATTTGTGGGATAATTTTGGGGGCAAAGAATCGTTTACCGTACTAGTATAATCCGAGGGAGAAATTTAATTTTATGGGAGGAGTGTATATGAAGAGAGCAGAATTGGTTAAAGAAGAAGGAGGAAAGTTTACATTTCTACCATATGGAGTAAGGGTAAGGAAGCTTAGACTGACACAAGAATCTACTTCTCGAGAAAATCAACCCGACAAAGAGATGTTGAAGAAGTTCAATTCGAAAGTAGTAATTCAAGGCAAGCCTCGGGAAGTACAAATGATACTTGGAGTGGAAAGTTCGTGAAAGATGTCGACCAAGCATTCTTAGACATAGCAACAATACAGCAAGATGTTCGTCAACTGATAAAATCCAACATTTCATTGAACCGAAAGTTGAATACATATTTCAGAATGCAGAATTTGAAAATCTCGCCGAGCCCTCCAGATTCAAGTTCCGATGAATAAAACGGGGTTCAAATTCTTTTTTAATTATTTAATTTATTTTCTTTTCAGTTATGTGTTTTAGACTAGGTTTTTATTTTAATAAAGTCTTCCACAATGAGGTCATTGTGTTCTTTAGTATGGGGGGAGGCATTTGTAAAATCCCAAAAAATCCAAAAACATAAAATGGAAAAAATCAAAGGATTTGAAAATTTTTCTTGATTTTTATTGTTATTTATACATTATCATACCTATACTTTACTAACAAATGTCCAAGGTTATTGTGAGTGTTAGGTATTACAAGTTTGATGTTAGTGCGAACTTCGGATAAAATTTTTGTTACGAATTTGAGCTCATGTTGAAATTGAGCATTATTAGCACAACATTTATCAATTTGGGAAGGATGAGTGGTGAGTAACTTTCGAAAGCAACATTCCAAGTAAATTTCGATTTACATTTCAATGCAACATGAATTAGTACAAGTTGTATAGTTTTAGTTTAATGTTACCGATAAGTTTAAGTAGAGTAATATCTAGTAGTATTCTTACTATGAGTTATATATGCAAATCTCGAATAAGTCCTATAAGTATTGAGTGTGTTTAAAGTGTTGGGAAACTATAGCCATAATACTTTGAAATTGATCAATAAAGGATGAGGGTATTAAGGGTGAAAAATCAAAATAAAGAGAGGATAACAAATGAGTTATGCAAAAGGTGAGGAATGGTACAGAGTAGAAAGTACAACCATTTATTTAGGAAAAAAAGAAAAATAGCATAGCACGAAAAATGGGTGCAAAGTACAAAGTACTTCAAAAACATATACTTAAAAGAAAAAAATGAGAGAGTGGTATGGAGCATAAAATGCAACCACTGAAAAAAAAAGGAAAGTGGTATGGAGCATAAAATGCAACCACTAAGAGTGTTTTAGCATCTTAGGTTACCTAAAATGCCTTGAGAGAACATTATTCAAAGTGTGCTTTCTATGTCCTTTATACTTTATTCTATGCTTAAGAGAAGGAAATATTCGAGTATGCATATAATGTTTATATGAAGATGTGATTCGGTTGAACCTCTAATATGGGCAAAGGTATGCAACTAGATTATATGAATTGCACATTACTAATTTGTGGGAAATTTCGGACTTCTACTTGAATCTTATGCACCATGGGAATGTGGTACTTAACTACAATAGTCTTTCGCCAAATAAGGTACGAACATGGATAGCTAATTTATACACTTATGTTGAATTTACCTTGAGGACAAGGTAAAAGTTAAGTGTCGAGGTGTGATAAGTGTATAATTACACTTATTATCATGATAATTTTGCACATTAAACACTATAGTTTGTGTCATTTTTATACTTCATATAAAATATTTCATGTGGTATGTAGTTGTTTTTTATGCAAATGCAGGTATTAGGTAATTCTTGAAGGTAAAATTATTAAAGTAGGAAATCTATGAAAAAAAAATGAAAAAGGTGCAAAAAGATGCGTGGAACTTAAGGATTTGGCAAAGGATCGAAGTTGTCAAAGATCGGTAGAACTCGCAAAGAGGGATCATGTGAAAAAGGCATGTCACGATCGTGACACACATATCGCGATCACGACTTGTTAACTTTCACAATAGAAAGTTACCAACCAAGTATTCACGGTCACGATAATCATTCACGATCGCGACCTTGATGGTTTTTTGGTTAACTCTTCTCTTCTTTCAACCGCCGGATAAGAACGATCAACTGCCATCAACTACCAAATGAAAAGACACCTGTTGGAAGTCAACCAATCATGAAAAGGTGTCTTTCCATTATGGATAAGATCAAACCACTTCAACCAATCATCATGAAGCGGTGTAATTCTTCGCTAATGTACATGACTCTTTGTTTGGATAGACGCAACCCTTCTTACTCTATAAATAGGCTTCAAAACCCACCAATTTCATGGAGAGAGTGGGCAATGGTATTGTGGATTATGTAGTGTGGTATGAATGATAAGTGTGTCGCATAAATAGAGAGTAAAAATAACTATATTTCACTATGTTCATAAGTGTTAGCAAGAAAATGTACAAGTTATTCGAACCTTATTTTGATCACTAGATTTCTCTACATATTAGAGCATTTGTTGTATAAGTGTAATTACAAATCACTTATTAATAAAAGTTTTCATTCTTCAATATTCATTTATTCGATATTCACAAAGAATATCATCCTAGCGGATGTTCTATACGAGTCAAGACTAAATTCAAAGTAGACGCAGGAATTGCGGGAATTGATGACTCTCATTAAAGAGTGGATACGGTTTGATCAACTTTAGCTTTCACTTGCATACCTTACAACTTTGCTTTGCTTTTTATTTATACTTTCTATTTCGAAGTTTATGATATTTTTATGTGTCATAATGTGTATTTCGTGTTGAGTCTTTTATATTAATCAAGTTATATGCTTTTGAGCTAACTTTAAGAGTAGTTTCAGGGTTAACGAGATTGTTTATAGTCACTGGATCTGTGATTATAAAGCTGTTTAGTGAGCCAACATTTTTAGAATGGTAACTTGCTAAATATGGCGATGTGAGAACGACCACGTACTAAGCATAGTAATATTGTTATCCTGGTTTATATAATCGCCTTAATTTGTTTGCACTAAATTTAGAAAAGTCATTTCATGTGTTGCTCTACGGTGAATAATTGAATATCTGAATGTCTAGAACCAAATTTGTTAAATTAATATGGGCTTTTTATGGATTTACGCCAAAAGGGGTAAAATATTTTGAACCATGCCATGGTACATTTTCTAAAAACTCATAATCCAACATTCACTTTTCTATTGAACGAGAATTTTTATGTTCCTTGTTTTTCTTTACCCTTCCC
>CATIWQ010137534.1:0-18054 GCA_949673415.1 Euphorbia schlechtendalii | reverse complement strand
TTTCAGCTTCTTTGAGTGCAAGTGATTGTGATCTTGTTCTTGAAGTCTTATTTTGATTGTGATCAATTGTTGTGGCTAGACAATTGAGAATCAACCCCATAACAGGTTCTTTCATCCAATTCGAAAGGTTGCGTTAACTATACGTTAGCTTGATTGTTCGTTTTATTTGCTAGGATTGGTTGTGTTATTGCTATTTGTTCTTCTTAATTCTACTATCTAATTCATTATCCAATTTCCTTTGTGTCTCAAAATCTCAATTCACGGTCGGGGAAAATTCTCGAGTTCGGATTGTGCTTCGTGTAACTGGATTCACATTAGCAAGGGCATGAGATACGTTTTCCCAGCCTCAAGCCAAGTAAAGGAATAATATGAAATTAAAGACTCGCACTTAAAGGGATGGTGAGGCAAAACAAAAGGCTGAAGAACAGGAAACCATGTACTAGAAGAAGCCCAAGCTTGAAATTGCTGAAGATGAGAAAGGTAAAGAGAACCCTGAAACCATCAGTCATAGTGCTACCGTTCATGTTAAAGATGTTATCTCTAAGGCAAAAGACACCCAACGCAAGTGCTCTATCACTCTCGTCCCACCAAGAAGAAAGTCTAAGTGGTGAGTAGCGATGAGGATGCTGATGATTTAGAGATCATTGATCAGGAAGAATCTGCTCATCCTAATTCAAGCATCCCTGACCCAATTCACACTCCGGCTAAGTCACTTACAACTCAGACTAAGTTACCTAAGGCTGACCCATCCTTGGGTTAATCATCCAACCCCCCAGGTACCTTTAAATCCTTCCCCTATTTCTTCTGAAAATTCTAAACCTTCTTCCACTGTAAATCCTGAAATCCCTCGGCCTGTAAATTTTCAAATTCCTTCTTTTCTTGTAAATTCTCCTCCTAACACTCAAATAACTATCATTCCTTCCCCTATAAAATCTAAACTAACCCCCTTATCTTCAAATGTAAAAAATACCTCTAAACCTACCTTTTTCTTCAATATTACCCTCTACCCCTCTAATCCCTCTGATTAGAGAAGTTCTTGAAGATGAGAACTCCGCTTAGTAAGGAAAAGCAGATGAGGAGGTAGCTAAGGAAAACTTCATAACCGACGAAGTAACTCCCTCCAGCAGCAAGGCAGTCCAAGAGGACATGGCTGATTCAACCATCTTGACTCAGATTTGGGAGTTGGCAAGGAAGAAATTCCCAACTCTCAAAATGGAGCAGTAAGCTGCGTGCTACTATCTCAAGAATTGGAGAACTAGTCTGCAAAATCAAAGGCTAAGCTATCAGAGTTTGATGCACATTCAAGCATTCAACCTGAATCAGTCTACTTTGAAGAATTTTAGAAGATTCAAAGAAGCATGTATGTCATCTGCAATCATCTAGCAAAAGAGAACGTAAAAAGCCTTGTGGACAAGATGGCACCAATCTTAATTGAACTTTCTAAATCTACAGCTCAGCTCAATGTAGTTATCTCCTTGATCCCCACGTCTATTGTTATCACTAACATAATAGCAGGAAAGATGAAGGGTAGTATAGACGCTACTGGGGAGTAGCTGAGTAGCTTGAATACCACGCTGGCAACTCAAGCTACATAGTTTCATAAGTTTGGCGAAGAATAGGCCAAAATAAAGAGGAGCACTAACTCAAAGATTAGTTATCTGTACAAGGAAGTTGATGTCACTAAAGATCTGGGTAACAACATGTACATGCTGATGGAAAGCATGTCTAGGCTGATGGTGAGCTATGATAAGAAAGTTGATAGGGAGATCAAAATCGTTAATGAGAAGAAAGTTGAGAGGTCTGTGTTGAACCTAGATGTGCTTCAAGAGAAATTTAACTTAGCTTGCTAAGTGATCAATGACAACACTGATGATTCAGTCAAGAAGGTGCAAAAAGCTCTCGTCGAAGCGATGGGCAAACTCTTTCCAGAGCCAACTGAGTCTCTTGATCCAAAAAATGGTCTCTCTGTTCATAAAAAGTTGAATGCCATTAAGGATCATATTTTTTATATGAAGAAGAATGTAGATCAACTAATAACCACTGGGATGTATGATTCAAGGGATATTGAGTTCACAGTGAAAACCATGACAAATTTTTGCCAAAGGATCATTGACATGGAAACCAAGTTGAATATAACTCTCTTTACTTCAAAATTTAGAGGTCTGCTAGAATGCATTAAATAGTTTTCCTATCAAGAATTCGATCAAATAGGCCATCTTCCCTAGTGCAATCATCTACTTCTTAAAGATTTGAACGATCATGACATCATTTCTCTGAAAAGGAGGAGCAGCTAGAGTCAGAGATATCTCCAGCCATCAAAGGAAAGCAAGAGGACTTCCAAGCTGTTATCGACTCTTTTAATATGTGTTTGTGAAAGGTTAGATAACAAAGAGGGAGAAAGTAGTGGAAGATGCAGCAAGGATTGCATAACAATATAAGCATTCTTCTAGGAAGGTCTTAGCATCCTCAACAACAACTGTCTCAGCATCAACAGCAACAACATCAACCGCACCATCAAAGTAGCTATCCAAAATCCAGTAGACATTCTTCCAATCAGTCTTGTAGATACTTGTAGTATAGGACTTGTAACAAGGCTGAAATGTAATCACTTAGTGTAAAACACAATTTGTGTACTGCCTAAATTTTTTATATAAATGAAAAATTTCAAGTTTTGTTCTATCTTCAAGTTAATAGCTTTTTAACTTTATATTTGTTGTTTATGCCTGCTATTCCTGCTTATAAACTGTTTTAGGAATTAATAAAAGAACAACCTCAAAGAAAAGCTGAAGTAAGAAAAGTCCCAAAATTGAAGAAAATTCCTCTAAGTATGAGGGAGTTAAGATGACTAAAGAAAATCCACTCAGTATGGTGGAATCCACACTAAGGAATTCACTTAGCATGAGGGAGTCTTACATCATCTATTAGTTATTTCTATATCTTTAAACTATTTATTCAATTAATCTCTTCTACTACCTAGTTTGTTATCTGTTCCAAAATGGGGTAGATTGTTAAACCCAAGTTAATAGTACTTCACAGTACTTAAAATGTTTTGGAAATAACAAACTATCTAAGATAGTGAAATTAATTGAGTACTAAGTAAACTCTTAATTAAGCAAGGTTACTTGAGTTTGTTTAATGGAAAACAACTCTGTTTATTGAGTTTTTAATTAAGTTATGGCTTAGAGTAAGAAAAGCTGTGTGGAGCTGAGTATTACATAGTTTACAAGATATAGACTCAACGAAGCTGGGTAGCTTTTATTTAGTAAAAGCTGAGTTCTTTCACACTTATAGAATTAAATGACACATATGCTTTTAACATTGTCTATGAGAGATAAAATATTCCTTTGATATTTTTCAAGAGAAAAAGCACTGAAATTAAAGAAGATATTTCAAGTGGTCCTCACAATGAAGAGGTATCAGTACAGCATGTTGGAGATGCATCGTTAAAGTCCAAGATAAAAGGAATCCTCAGACATGCGATGTTTCTCAGTGTCTCCAAGCAACTCCATAATGTTAGCATTCAGAAAAATCAGAAGTCTCCATGTTGCATCTCATGCGCCTTTCTATTAGAACGAAATTGCTTGAAGACAACAAGTTTTTAATGCATTCAAATTAGCAGATTAATCTCGCACTTCAACATTCAAATTCTCTATTTCTAAACATCTTGGAATTTGTTTCAAACCAACAAATTGGAAAGTTGTAAAGAGATGAGAAGTTGAAGATAATGTCAGGACAAGAAGTTTGCAACGGCTACTTCCAAGACCTTCAACTATAAATAGAAGACTGAAGTAGACGTTCAAACTTGGTGAATCGCCTTGAATTTCTTAAGAGCTGAAATATTTTCCAAATATTCCTAGCATTTAGAAATAAAAAATCAAGCATTCTAAGCAAATGCAAATCATCTAATCTATTTGTAATAGAGAGAATCAAATCTTAGATTTAACATTGTAAAAGGATTCAACGATTTTTATAAGTTGAAATCCTTAGTTCGCTTTTCTATTCAAAATCTGAGTGACGATTTAGGAAAGGTACCTAGATTGTTGATTGAGAGGTAGTTAGAAAGGAAGATACTTTCTGTAATCGCTTCTACCCATTGTAAAGGCTTCTCCACCTAAGGATGGAAAGAAACACTAGTGGATTAAAGCTCGGAAAGGAATCTGGCGACTGGAGGCAAGCTTGCAGCCAAACAATGATAAAATCTCAAGTGTTAAAGTTGCTTACCTTTGTCACTTGTCTTTATAGTGTCTTTCTCATTCATCATTCTCTCTGTCTTATAGCTAAGCTTGAAAACCAATCCGAGCTTAGTAAAGTACTCAATAGTGTTTGAACATAAACCAAGTCAGCAAAGTTGAGTAGTTTATAGTTTTAGACCTGCACTCAGCACACATCTAAAACTTTTCTTAGAAAAAGAATTTCATAAACATAAAAAGAACCAAGTAACTCCATTCACCCCCTCTGTTGTGTTATTTAAGTTGTATCAGGCCTATAAAGACGAAGCTACATTGTCATTGGTTAATTTTTCCATTTGGAATAAGAAAGAAAGTACTTACATTAGACAAATGCTGATCCAGAAATGAATGTTCTCACTCATGTGTTCATAACACATCCAACATTGATGAATTTTTTGGTAGACGTTTCCTTACTATGTTGGCATCGATTTTAGACAAAAAATAAACAGATACAAGATGCCTTTAATAGAAATTGTGGAGGTGACTCTTGATAACAAAAACTTCACATTGCGTGGGCACTAATTAAAGATGAGAAAGAAATTAGTTATGAATGGGTACTTAGTAAATTGCGGATGATGTTTGGAGATGATGTCCATCCTACTATGATTGTTCTTGATTAAGAGGTGAGACTTTTCAAACCTATACAAGAACTGTTTCCAAACACTGCACATCTTCTTTGTGATTAGCATATACACAAAGATGTTGAAAATATGATTACCAAGGTAATTGGTAATAGAGATGAGGTCCAAAAAATAGCTAATGGAAAATGGAGGTAAGTTGCTAAAGTACAAATAGAGGAAGAATACTATGAGAATCTTAAAATTATTGGAGATGCAAGGCATAATTATTAGCCTAACTTAATATTTTATGTCACAAATACATGGCTGATTTACAAAAAAAAGTTCGTTCCTGAATGGATAAATCAAGTTTTACACCTAGACATTTTGTCAAAATGAAAAGTAAAGAGTGAACATTTCAATGAACATGTGAACTAGCATGACAGAATTTCAACGAACTCAGAAGAATGACATGATGGATATAATCTTAACTAAAATGTTCCATAGATGCATTTGGTCTATAAACACTTATTAAAGAGACCTAACATCTAAGAATAAAGCATTGCTAGTTGATGCGTGTCTTTCCCTTGCTACAGTAGAGTGATCCCTTTACCAATTGGATAGAACTCCTTTAACACTAGCCTCCAAAGTAGGACAACCTCTATGAATAATCAAAACAAAATCCACCGGTCAAAACCTCCTTGAGAGGGGGGAGAACATGCCAGTTAATTAGTGGTTGCTAGACCACTCGTATACCAACCAAAAAATAATTCCTAAGGCTCTTCTCCAAAAAGGAATAAACCTTCAAAAGAATCTCGCAAATAAAAGAGAAACTTTGGGAGGATCTCAAAATAATTCACAAGAAAGAAGTCAAGTTCAGAAGAGAAAGGCTGAACTGAAATGCTTTGAAAGAGGAGGAGAAAGCTCCTATATATAGGGAGAAGGGAAGCAACAGTGCTTTCAAATTAGTAATGTGGGATGGGGAACTCTCCATCCAAAACATGGGTGAATGTGTGGAGCTCCAAGCTCTATCGACTGACCGTGCTATGTACCGCATAAGGTAATATCGTTAAGGCGTACTTTGTCCTACAAGCGTGGGCTTGCAAAAACTCCCATAAGCCCATCTTGTGATACCGCTAATGGGCCTACACTACAAGCCCACGCAAGCACTATATTACAATGATTAGGGGCCTGCTGCTCACTAATGTGGGCTAGAACTAAATAGCTCACGAGCACACCCAATACCTGTATAGCAGCCACGCAGGCCCTCCTACGAACAACCTATGTTCGTGAGGCCCACTTGCAATGTGTAAAGTTCCTTACTACACATATCGACATATTTATCCCTAGTCCCTCTTTCAAAATGGTTAACTGGTCTGACCATTAAATGGTCCATCCAAATGAACTTGACTACTCTTTTGTTCTCAGTACAGACCCCGTCTATAAGTTCTTTATATGATCTGGTGAAGGCTCAATGCTTGTGACATCATAGGATCCTGAATTATAGAGTCGCTAGAGGTTAACTTAAACTTAACATCCCATCTAGGAACCTTTAGGCCTAGTGTTCCAGATTGATATGGAACCTGATGACTCTAAATGATTAAATGGGCTTTCTAGCAAAGGTGTATGATCACCTGGTACTCGAAATGTCACATGCTTGTGACTTGATCCGATTCTGCAGTAGTAACTAAAACAATACACTCCTTCCATCTTATTGGTCTACTTTAGCTTTAATAATAGTGTAGAGGGGGATCAATGCAAATTTACTTGGTACTTTATCGATTAAAAAATTTTTGCCAGTTTTTTTAAATGTATGTTGAGTGACTTATGCTAAGTGCACTTTTGACTCTAAAAATTGTAAAGTACTCAGTTTTACTAACTTAGTTTACCTTTAAGCTATGCTGAGTAATCTTACTCATCTCAAATTGGTTTTCAAGCAAATATATGAAAATGAGAGATGGTGTATTAAGTACAAACGCTTATAAAGGTAATAAATAAAGATAAGGAAAGTGTACACCTCAGATGTATCCTAGTTCAGCTCCGAGCCTACCTCCAGTCCCTAAATTCCTTTCCAAGCTTTAATATCCACTAGTGCTTCCTTTCCTTCAATAGGCAGAGAAGCCTTTACAGCGGAAAGTACCCTTCTTTCTAGCTACCTCCCAATACTCAGTTTAGGTACCCTTCCTAATTAAACTGACTCACACAGATTTAGATAGAAATTTAGGAACAGAGGAATTCAACTTATAAAAAGTATTGAATCCTTTACAATGTTATAGCTTAGCTATGACTCTAAGCTAATCTAGTTTCTATTAACAAACAAATGGGAAACTGATTTATTTGCTTTTAATTGTTTGAATTAGATTTTGTGAAAGTTGAGATTGCTTGAACAAAGTTTCAGGTCTTAAGAAATTAGAGGTGGTTTACCATGTTTCAACATCTACTTCAATCTCCATTTATAGTTGTAGATGCTAGAAGTAGCCGTTACAAACTTTTCATCCTACTTTGTTCTTCAAAATATCTTCTCTTCACAACTTTCAAATCTACCCGTTTGAACATATTCATGGATGTTTAAAGATATCGATTTCGAAAATTGAAGTGCGAGATTAAACCATTAATCTTTGATTCATCAAAAAATCATTTCTTCAAGAAAATTTGTATGAGAGAGGAATGCGTGAGATGCAACATGGAAGCTTGTAGTTGGCTACCTTGTTGACGTTGCAGAATTACGCAGAGACACTAGGAAAATGGCGCATGTCAGAAGATGCCTTTTTTTTATGCTTGTGAGGAATCTCCAACATTTCATACTGACACCTTTTGGTTGTAAGGACCACATGAATATCCATTTTGATTTCAATGCTTTTTACCTAAAAAGCAACAAAGGGAATATTCTATCTTCACATACAACGTTGAAAGCACAAGTGTCAATTGAAAACACACAGAGAACTTTTCTTAATCTTGGGACTTTGTCTTACTCGGCTTCTCCTTTCAAGTTGGACTTGGTTAATTCCTGCAATAGAATTATATGCAAGAATAATGCAAACAAAATAAGTTAAGAAGCTCTTAACTTTTGATAGAAACTTGTAATTTTCATTAATTAAATTTAGTTAGTACATAGATAGTTTCCTATACTAACTTTTTACATTTGAGCCTTATTACAAGAAATTTCTATACTAAGGACTATCTACGCAGCTTTGGATCGCATTAATGTTGCTATTGATGTTGAGAACATGAGCCTCCACCTCTCGATGAGTTCCTATTTTTTGCTCTAGTGGATGTTGTAGCTTGGGTTGGATATTTGACCTTTGATGTTGAGAAGCCTTGTAAGCATCTTCAGCTAATTTCTCCCTCTTTGATATTTGTTCCATCACTATTTGATTGTGACATGCATTAAAAGAGTCAATTTTAGTTTGAATATCCTCTTGCTTCCCAATGATAGACGGTGATATTTGATTTTCAAGATGCTCCTTGCCTTGAGCTAAGAGAACCTCTTGCTCATTCAACTATTGTAACAATAGATGATGGCACCTTGTGAGATGAGCGATCTAATTGAATCCTTGGCAAGCAAATTGTTGAAAGCACTATAGAATACCTCTAAAATTAGCTACAGACAATGCGATCTTCAATTTAGCTTCCATCTCAACAATCCTTGGAAACATTATATGAACATTTCTTATTGTGTAATCTATGTCATTCGCATCATGCTCTCTGGTTTCCACCAAACACTGTACTTTTCCATGAAGCTCAATAATTTTGTCTACCAAGGCATTAAGCTTTTTGTGAAATGTGAGACCATTAGTAGGCTTAGGAAAGAGTTTACCCATGGAATTTAACAAAGTTTTCTGAAAATTCTTCACAGCATCTTTAGTATTTGACTTTATAAGAGCTCAAGCTGAGTCCAATTTATCACTCAGGGCATCCATGTTGAGTACTGGTCTATCCACTTTTTTGACAACTTCATCCACCTTCTTTACAATATTGTCTATCTTGTTATCGTAAGCTATCATAAGCTTAGACATATTCTCCATCGTATCGCACATGCTATGTGCTAAGTCCTTATTTATATCTAACTATTTTGATAGTTCACCGATCTTATTATCCGTGCTGGCCTTTATTTTGCCTGCTCCTCGCTAAACTTATGGAACTACGTATTTTGGGTTACTAATGTGGCATCGAGACTACTTAGCTATTTTGAAGCAACATTAATACTATTATTCACCTTACCTACCATTGCATTTGCAATGACATTTGAGGTTACAATAGATGACACAATTGCATTAAGTTGAGCTGTAGAATTTGTCAATCTAGATTGGATTAGTGTCATCTTGTCCACAAGGCTTTTGATTGCTTGAAGTAGAAATTCTAAAAGCTAGGATTACTTGAATAAAGTTTCAGTTCCTAAGAAATTCGAGGTGATTCACCAAGTTTGAACGTCTACTTCAATCTCTATTTATAGTTGTAGATGCGAGAAGTAGCTATTACAAACTTCTCATTTTGACTTATTCTTCAAAATCTCTTCTCTTCACAACTCAAATCTGCCCGTTCGAAATAGATCCTTGATGTTTAGAAACAGTGATTTCAAACATTGAAGTGTGATAAATCGTTAATCTTTGATTTGTCAAAAAACTCATTTCTTCAAGCAAATTATTTGAGAGAGGAGCGTGCGAGACGTAACGTGGAAGCTTATAGTTGGTTTCCTTGTTAACATTGTAGAATTACATGGAGACATTGGGAAAATGAAGTAGTCAAAAGATGCTGTTTTCTTTGGATGCATGTGAGGAATCTCCAACATTCCATAATGATACCTTTTGTTTGTGAGGACCACATGAATATCTATTTTGATTTCAACGCTTTTTACCTAAAAAACATGAAAGAGAATATTATGTCTCCACAAACAAGGTTAAAAGCACAAGTGTCATGATATTCTAAGTGTGTCAGAAATACATAGTATTTTGTAGAGTTGAAGGTACTCAACACACACTAAGTTATATCGTATAAACTATAGAGTTTTCATCACATAGCTTTTCCTACTCTAAACCATAACTTAATTAGCACTTAGTAAACCTGAGTTAATTCCCCTAAAACATAATCAAGTAAAACTTGCCTAACTAAGAGTCTACTTAAAACCTAATTAATTTCACTATCCTAATCAGTTTGTTATTTTCAAAACTCTAAGAACTGTGAAGTACTATTATATTGGGTTCAACATATATCTCCCTAATTACCTCTATGTAAGTACTTGAGGATATTTTTAATGGCCATCCAAAGCTTCTCATTTTGATTATATTGAAATTTGCTAGTGACGCTCATAGCATGTGAGACATCTAGCCGAGTGCATACCATAGCATACATGATGGATCCCATTGTTGAAGCATAGGAAATTCTATTCATGCGCAGTCTCTCCTCTAATGTTCTCGAATACTCAGATTTAGAAAGGTTATCCCATGAGACATGGGAAGATAACCTCTTCTTAACTGCTCAAGGTTAAATCTAGCCAAAACCTTGTCTATGTATGTACTAAGTATAAAAGCTGCTTCTCCAAGGTCTTTTATGGAGAACTTCTTTGATAATCATGACTAGACTGTTTGAAGAAAATGAACATTGTTTCTTATTAATAATATGTCATCAACATATAATTTAAGGAAAATGACCGCACTCCCACTAATCTTCTTATATACTCAGGGCTCATTAGCATTTGGCACAAAACCAATTTGTTGTATTATCTCGTCAAACCTAATATTCCAACTCCTTGATGCTTTCTTAAATCTATAAATGGACCTTTCCAATTTACACACTTTCGAGCTATCCTCATAAGTAAAACCTCTAGATATTATCATATATATGAGGTTCCCAATTAGGTACACGGTTTTCATATCCATCTACCAGATCTCATAATCATAATGAGCGGTAATGGCAAGAAGTATTGTGATAGACTTTAGCATGACCACTGGTGAAAATGTTTCATCATAGTCAATACCTTCTTTCTAACCATAACCCTTTGTAACTAGCTTTGATGTACAAGTAATTACATTGCCATCCTTATCAGTTTTCTTTATGAAAATCCACTTGCATCCTATGGGATTAATCCCACTTACAGCATCAACCAAGTTTTAGACTTGATTTTTGTACATGGAGTCCATCTCTGATTTTTGTAAGACTCTAAGCCTTCCATTGCTTCCTTGTAAGTCTTAGGCTCATCATCTTCCATGAGAAAGATGTACTTATCCTCAATGATTGGAGTCCTACCTGACCTACGTAATGTCAGTGTTATAATAGGTTGTTCTATGCTTACATTTTTTGAGTAACAAGTCTAGGATTAATCAGTTGATTATCTGTTTGATCTTCTTGAGCATCCAGCTCATGATTTCTCCCATTAGCTTTCCAAGTATGTGTTCCTTCTCGAAGAACTGAGCATTCCTAAAAATAGGTACCTTTTGTTACTTTGGATCATAACAGATGTAACCCATAGTCTCCTTGGGGTAACTTACAAACAAACACTTATCAAACTTAGCACCTAACTTATCTAAATTAGTTCTTTTAACATAAGTAGGACAACTCCAAACTCTCAGGTGAGAAAAAGTTGGTTTCTTACCACACCGCCTTTCGTATAGCCATTGATTGACTAATTTTGAGGGCACTCTATTTAAAATATAAATTGCACTCTCAAGTGCATAACCCTAAAAGGATCTACTGAGTTCTATTTGGCTCATTATGGATCGAACCATAACGAGTAGGTATTTATTCCTCCATTCTGATACTCTATTGTGTTGGGGTGTATAAGGAGATATCCATTGGGATAAAACACCAATATCTCTTAGATAATCTTGAAACTCTTGGCTCATGTATTCTCCTTCTTGATCAGATCGAGGGGTTTTGATACTTTTTCAAAGTTGTTTCTCTACTTCGGTTATGAATTCTTTGAATTTCTCAAAACTTTTTGACTTGTGCCTCATAAAGTACGGATTACTGGTTAATCTATGCAGGTAATGAACATGTGAACTAGCATGGCAGAATGTCAAAACTTAAAATTAACATAAAAGGAATGCTTAAGCATGGCATAATTGACATAATCTTAATTGAAACATTCCATAGATGCATTAGGTTTATAAACAATTATTAGAAGAGACCTAGCATCTAATTATAAGGCATTTCTAATTCATGTGTGCCTTTCCCTTGTTGTAGTAGAGCAATCCCTTAGACTAGTTGGACAAAACTCCTTTATCACTAGCCTCCAAAGTAGCACAACCTCTGTGAATAGTCCACACGAACCCCACCGACCAAAACCTCCTTGAGAGGAAGAACTTGTAATTTAACAAGTGGTTTCTAGACCACTCGTAGAACAACCCGAAAATAACTATGAAGGCTCTTTTGAACCCAAGTTAACATTACTTCACTACACTTAAATGTTTTGGAAATAGCAAACTTTCTAGGATAGTAAAATTAATTAAGTACTAAGTGGACTCTTAATTAGAAAAGTTTACTTGAGATTGTTTAAGGAAAAACAACTCAATTTACTTAGTTTTAATAAAGTTATGACTAAAAGTAAGAAAAGATGAGGTAAGTTGAGTACTACGTAGTTTATGTGATATAACTCAGCGAAGTTGAGTAGCTTTTATTTAATAAAAGATGAGTATTCTTTAACACTTGGAATATTATGACACTTGCACGTTTAACTACGTCTGTGAAAGATAGAATATTCATTTGATGCTTTTCAGGTAAAAAGCGTTGAAATTAAAAAGGATATTTATGTGGTCCTCATAACCAAAAGGTGTCAGTATGGAATGTTGGAGATTCCTAACAAGCGTCCAAGGTAAAAAGGCATCTTTAGACATATGCCATTTTCCTAGTGTCCCCGCGCTACTCTACAACATCAGCAATCCAACTAATTACAAGCTTGCATGCTGCATCTCACGTACCCCTCTTTTAGAATAGATTTGCTTGAAGAAACAAGTTTTTATCACGTCAAGATTAATGGATAAATCTCACACTTTAACATTCAAATTCTCTGTCTCTAAGCGTCCTAATATCTGTTTCAAACAAACAAAATTGAAAGTTATGAAGTGAAGA
Source organism: Euphorbia schlechtendalii (assembly GCA_949673415.1). Lineage (NCBI taxonomy): Eukaryota > Viridiplantae > Streptophyta > Magnoliopsida > Malpighiales > Euphorbiaceae > Euphorbia > Euphorbia schlechtendalii. The sequence goes on along the minus strand of CATIWQ010137534.1, from coordinate 5,204 downwards.
GATATTGAAAATCAAGTCAGGACGAGAAGTTTGCAATTGCTACTTCCAACACCTTCAATTATAATTAGAAGACTAAAGCAGACAATCAAACTTGGTGAGTCACCTCAAATTTCTTAAGAGCTGAAATATTGTCCAACCAATCAAAGCATTCAGAAATTCTAAATTCAAGTTATCTTAGCAAACACTCGATTTCAAATTAGTTTGTAAGAGAGAATCAAATAAGCTTAGAGTCTAGCTAAGCTATATAAAATGTAAAAGGATTCAACACTTCTTATAAGTTGAAATCCTTCGTTTGTAATCTTTTATACTAAATCTGTGAGTCAATCTAGGAAGTGTTACTAAAATGAGTTTTAAGTGGTAGTTAGAAAGAAAGGTACTTTACATAATTGGTCTACCCATTGTAAAGGCTTCTCCACCCAAAGAAGGAAAGATATCACTAATGGATTAAAGCTCGGAAAGGAATTTGGGGACTAGAGCTAGGCTAGGGTTCGAACAAGGATAAAATCTAAGGTGTATTCTTTCTTTAATCTGCTGCTTACCTTTATATTTATAGTGTTTGCACATACATCATCCCTCTATTTTTGTTATATGTGCTTGAAAACCCAATCCAAGATATAGTTTACTCAATGCAGATTGAAGGTAAACTAAGTCAGTGAAGTTGAGTAGTTTACATTTTTTAGACCAAAGTGCGCACAACATATTTAACTTAGCACACATCTAAAACTAACTTAGAATAATTTTTAAATCTTTAAAATTACCAAGATCATCGTATTCACCTCCCCACCCCTCTACTAGATCATTTAAGCTAAAGCGGGCCAATAGGAATAAGCCTTCAAAAGAATCTCACAAACAAAAGAGAAACTCCAAGTAGATCTCAAAACAATTCACAAAAAAGAAGTCAAGTTTAGAAAAGAAAGGCTAAACTGAAGTGATTTGAAAAGAGGATGAGGTGCTCCTATTTATAGGGAGAAGGGGAGCAAAAATGCTCCCCATTTACTAATGTGGGATGGGAAATTCACCATCCCACACGCGGGTCACCACATGGAGCCCCGTGCTTTATAGGTCTTACCAACATGCATAGCCTACTTCGGCAGGCTATGCGTGCAGCACAAGGCAAAACCAATGGGCTTGTAAGACTTCCCACAAGTCTGACTTGCGATGCACTGGTGGGTCTGCACTACAGGATCATGCAAGTGCTACATTACAGCTCATGTAGGCCTATAACCTAATAGCGTGTGCTAGCAATACTTAGTAGTGCTAGTGCAAGCTAGCAACCCTCAAGTACACCTAGTGCTAGTGTTGTAGCCACATAGGCCCTTCCATGAACAACCTGTGTTCATGAGGCCGACTTATAATGGGTAAAAACCCATGCTACACATATTCACATATTTATCCCTAGTCCCTCTTTCAAAATGGTTAACTGGTCTAACCATTTAATGGTCCATCCAAATGAACTTGACTATCCTTTCATTCTCGGCATAGACCCCGTCTATGAGTTCCTTATTTGGTCTAGTGAAGGTCCAATGTGTGTGACCTTATAAGATCCCGAAGAATAGAGTCGCTAGAGGTTAACCTAAACTTAGCTTTACATCTGAGAACTTTTAGGCTTAGTTTTCTAGATCGATATGGAACACGATGACTCTAGTCGATCAAATGGGCTTTCTAGCAAAGGCATATGGTCCCCTAATACTCGAAACCTCACTTTTTTGTGACTTGATCTGGTTTTGTAGTAGTAACCAATACAATACACTCCTTCCATCATGTTAAGTACCATTAGGTTTATTGAGCTCAGATAAAGTGTTAGCTCATGTAATAGCTGTAGCTATCCCAAAGTTAGACTTGTTCACGAAGAACACCACTCACCTTTATGTACTAAGATTGATTGGAAACCCACTTTTATCAATCTAATATTCTGATAAGAGGTTAATGAGTGTGTTACTTTCACAAGAGGCCTTCAGTCACAACTCGATTATATCACTATATTAGGAGTGATGGATATCATCTTGACTACTCGACTTACCAATGAATGGTCATCACTATACTCGTAATCATCTTTGTCATCCTGATAATAGGGTATGCATGAGTATGACCCAAAGTATAGTAACATTTGCTCAAGGTAACCAATGTCTCAGGTTTGAGTATACTCGTACTACTACAATAATAAGACTTGACATCAACACATGGATATAGTTATTTTTGAGTGTCTATCTTATAACGGTCTTCAATATATTACCTGAATACATTCATGTGTTAACTCAAGGTACCACCTTCAACTCGTGAGATCAGCTGCTTAGATTTAATCCAAGGAGTAAGCCTACACATGTTAGTATGTCTGCTTCGTTGATGTCCATTCTAAATAAAACTATGACTAGCAATATTTAGACCATTCCATAATTACACGTAAGTGCAGTTCTCCCTCCACATAACTCCTACTATGTCCTTGTACTTTCATGCTATGAACTAGTCACGGACTTTGATTTATTATATCAACGAATCCAACGAGATACATTAATTAAGAATATCATTGATATATAACAAAGGTGCCTTATTATTGATAACAATAATCTAAACTATTTGTACATTAGTAGCTAATAAAAATATATTACCCTAATTGCCTCTAAGTCATACATCATGTCTAACATACTCCCACTTTCACTAGAGCCAATTGTTCATGTTCTTCATGCCATACTCGTTAACATGTTGGTCATGCTAAACTTGAGTCAATTGTTTTGTTAGCCCATCCTCTAGATTTTGATCCATAGGGATGTATTCTAAACTTATGTCTTTTCTAGCAACTATCTCCTGAATGAGATGGTACTCTCTGAGTACGTGTATTTTTCTTTGATGAGATCATGGATCTTTTGCCTAAACAATAGCCCCATTGTTATCACAATAGACTATTATAGGACCTAGTAGGGTGGGTCAGAGGGGGGTGAATGACTCTTTTTTGAGATCTTTTAACAGTTCAGAAGTTAAGCTAAAGTTACATTTGAAGCTTCTTTGGAGTGAACAACTATTTGGAAATTTTCACTCAGAGACCCTTTTGATTAAGATGATGATAAAATAAATTTAGCTTTACGTAGATAGTGAGGTGAATATAATGACATCAAATATAAGAGAGTTAGAAATTTGCAGATAAAGAATTTTTATCCTAGTTCAACCTTTGCCTAATCTAGTCCTTAGAAACTCTATCCAAGATTTAATCCATTAGTGGTTCTCCTTAAGGGTGGAGATGATTGCCACTTTTCCACTAATAAGTTTAATCCCTTAATGGTTCCGAAAACTTGTTCGTGAAACTTGGCTATACTCGTCCAATAAGACTTATCCTTAATAATAATGCCAAAAACTAGTTCACGAAAAATGTAGGTGTTGTCAATACTCCTTATCACATAGAAAAATGATGATAATTGCAAGTATACAGTTGCGATGTAGTTTTAAAAGATATTGAACTCACAGGAAAGGAATAGCTCTGAAGATCAACAAGGAAAGATAAAGTAAAGGAAAATAAAAATAGGTTTTTTTATAGATATTTAAAAAGGAAGATTAGAATGAAAAGTAGATTAAATATAGATGTGATAGATGAGAGACTCTAAATACATAGATTTTCACTACAAACAAGTATAGTAGAGAAAACATGCAAGTTTAACAAAGATGTTACGAAGTACTAGACTAATCTAACAAACCCAGTTCAACACACTCAGATGTTCAATGATTCGCCGTAGAGCAACACATGAAATAACTTTTATAAACCTAACGCAAACAAGATAAGACTATTATATAAACCTGGACAACATCAATACTATGCTTAGTACGGGTCGCTCTCACATAGCCATATTTAGCAAGTTACCATTCCAAAAATGTTAGCTCACTAAACAGCGTTATATCACAGATCCAGTGATTATACTGTGAGCACGGGATTTTGTACTAGCTCGCGCGTTCAATGATGACGGCTTTTCGGGAAATTTATCCTCGAATCACATGATTTTCGACCATCCGACGATCTTCATATGGGAATCCTCCTCGGACGTTTTAAATTATTTAACTAAAAATAAATAAATAAATAAATAAATAAATAAATATATATATATATATATATATATATATATAAACCTCGCGCGAGGCTGCGCGAGAAAGCCTCGTGAATGGCAGCCTCGCGCAAAGCTGCGCGAGGCAGCCCTCGCGGGGACTGCCCGCGAAGGTGGTATGGAACCCTCGCGGGCCTCCCCGCGAGGTACCTAGGCGACCCTCGCGGGGATTCCCGCGAGGGTCCCTAGCGACCCTCGCGGGGCCTCCCCGCGAGGGTCCTAAGCAACCCTCGCGGGGATTCCCGCGAGGGTCCTAGGCGACCCTCGCGGCCCTCGTGAAGGAGCCTCGCGGAGATTCCCGCGAGGGTCCCTCGCGGGGACTGCCCGCGAGGGTACCTCGCGGCCCTCGCGAGGGAGCCTCACGGGAGACCCCGCGAGGCCTCACGAGGGAGTCTCGCACGCGAGACCCCTCGCGTGCGAGGCTCCTTATTTTGGATTTTTCGGGACTTTTTTATCTATAAATAGTCGGGTCTTTTTCAGTACAAAGGATGAAAAATTCAGAGAGAAAATCATCTCTTTCAGAACAAAATAATATCAAAACGATATTTCTTACTTTCTTCTGACTTTTTATCGGATCAAAAACACGTTTTGAATCCCAAATTTCTTCATCTTTCTTCATCTTTTCTTCTTAAATCCTCAGATATTCTTGGGTCTAAAACTAATTTAGAACTCGAGTTTGATTATCTTTTGGATAAAAAGACACTTTATTTTCCAACAAAACAATCTTTTTTTCAATTTAATTACACTAAAAACCCAAGAATTAAACGGAGAATTTTGGATTTTTTATATCAACCTTTTCACATTAAATCACCTAAACTACAAAAAACGAACAAGGAACGCTCCTGGGGATCTAACGGACACGCCGAAGTGGATTCACGCCAAAAGGGTAAAGCCTCTGAGTTCCTAGAGCTACTTATTTTGTGTTCCTCCTTTTCTTCTTTTTAATTTTTATTTTTAACCTAAGAATTATTTTTATTCTTTGTTATTGTAAATAATGTTGTAATTCTCCTTCTTCTTCTTTTATTTCTTTTTAACTTCTGTATTAGAATACCCCAACGAAGGGAATTAAAACATATTCCCGGATAACAGACCTCATTATTTGCCATGCGGTCATTTTCA